>CM072819.1:31308904-31571130 GCA_036937905.1 Salvia rosmarinus | reverse complement strand
GACCCCTAGAGAAGCGCAATCATCGCTTTAACTCGCACTTCGGCACGTGGCTCGCAGTATGGCCATCGAGATCGAGCCTCGATCGCCCTAGATATTGCTACCCAGATCGGTCCACGCCTCCCCGCAGAATCCACTCACGCTCGACGACGGGCATCTCGATCGCTCTTGGCAGCGGTGCGAGCCCAACCGACCTCTCGCCCGCGTCCGAAAATCTAGATCGAGCCTCGGCGCTACCTGTGCAGTAACGCCGTTCGATCAGCCACCGCCTCCCAACAGATATCACTACCTGCATCAAGACCGCCATCCGGAGGATAGCTCGCCTGCATCAACCCATGCTATCCGTGTGGGACCTCAAAGATCCCCTCGCAGGACATCTTTTCCCAACAAATGTACACTCGCTTGGTCTTGACAAGCGATGCATGCCCGTAACCATGCACCACCCACTGCACGGATCCGCATCACGGACAAACCCTCACGCCAAAAGACACCACCTTCAAGAACAACGTCACCGAGCCACACCTCACCGGCGAGCGCTTCCTTCACTCCACCTCGGCATCGCGTCCCTCGACTATTCGAGGGGCTATGATGGGATATGGTCCAACCGGCTAGGCCACTAAGAGGCCCAAACGAGTTGGGCGACGCCGATAGCGAGCCCGCACGGTTGAGCCCAAGCAAGCCCTAATCGGCTCCCAAAACCTAAAGCCCAACCAAAAGCGGGACGCCACCTTCCACGTGGCTTGCACCCGGCTCGGCCAATGGAGGACACGCCCGGACTAAAGTCGCGCCACCTCGACCAATGGAGGACACGCCCGGGCAGTCGAGTCGCGCCACCTCGACCAATGGAAGACACGCCCGTAACCCGAGTCAGCGCCACCCACCACGTGGTGCACGTAAAGGCGAAGTCCTGCTCGCCCGCCAATGGAAAGCACGCCGGAGGAAGAGTCACGACAATGGAGGGTTGGGCGCCCCCGCTTGCAGGTTGAGGATGGTATAAATAGAAGGAAAGTTGACAATAGAAGGTTGGCAATTTCATCGAACACTAAAACTTCAGAACTAATACTCTGCATAAAAAACTCTAGTGAAAGTATTGAGGAATTACTCCTCCGTGGACGTAGATCTCATTAACGATCGAACCACGTAAAAACATTGGTGTTCTTTGCTGCTTACATTAAATCTCACGTAGCTAGATTTATCAAGGTCTGAACTAAGCAAAATAAAGATAACACAACGGTTTTAAATTCATTTTGAGATAAATTCACAAATCAGTATATTAGTAAAGAAAAATCCCGAGATTCATCAAATTGTGCCTAACATCTTCACTACATGAAACATTTATTTAAAAAAAAAAAAAAAAAACTCTCTCACACCGTCGACGGACTGTCTCAGCAGGAGCAGAAAGTAAACTGCTATCTCTGCATGAATCAGCCAAAGAGATTATTATCCAATAATCAAAATAAAATTAATGCTTATCATGGACATATATATTCTCTTGAATCAACCCTCCAGCGCTGATGCTCCAGATATGATCTCTATCAACTCAGTAGTGATGGATGCTTGGCGAGTTCTGCAAATTCCAAACACAAAAAACAACATTTTCATCTCCCCTCTCTCTCTCTCTCTAACAAACAAACCAAATAATCAAGAAAACAAACCTGTTATAAGCGGCGTTAGTCGATCGAGCATTTCTCCCGCATCTCGCCGGAGCTATCCATGGCCGACATTCTCGCCCCCGCCACCGCAAGCATTCTCCAACACCGCATTGAACATCACCGCACACATGCATCACAACCTTCCATATTAGAACAAGCTGATCCAATCATAAAAAAGTCAAGAAAGGCGAAGGACATACGCAGGAAAGCTCGAACTCGGTGAGATTACAAGCACCTCGGACTTTGTCTCACCACCTTCAACTTCATAGGAATCAAGCTCATGAGCTTTCCCCCGCCTCGCCTTCCTCTCAACCACCTACATCAAGATTAATGATCATATACCATCCATATAAGGGAATGTTTGTTTTCATGATTGATAAGATACATAATCGAGTATTTTATCATCATTACTAGATTTCTCCAATCATATCATTTTCAATGGGATACAAATCAAGCAAAATTAGCTCAAGTGATAGAAATTATCAAGGCAAAGTTGCAATCAATCTAAGTAAACAATGGATTAACTTATACTTTATCTATCTAGGCTAATCCTCAAAAACAACGCCTCCTAAATTTATATGACTACATTATGCAGGTAACTTCAATCACCTCGGGAGATAGCACAGTTGAAACTGATGGTAGAAACAACACGGTGAATGGAACTTGTCGTATACAATCCTTAGCGCATCGTATTCCACATTCTTCAAGATGTCATCGCAAGCATAACAACCTGCAAAAAAAACAAAAGTAGCCCTATTTACCATTTAGGACCAAAATATTGATATCATTGATGTAAGTTTGGTGATTGATCATCATAATTGTAGCTAGAGAAATCAACACGAGTGTAGTTGAGAGGATTTTTCTGCAGCTCTGTCATCGATAGCTCAATGTTTTGCTTTGAATCTCGCAAGAGCTGGCCTTGGCTTTCTCTCCCAAGATGACATATTTACACTCCTTTTCTTGACTGTGCAGCCCATTAAGAAAAGCCATTCACCATCGCTCAACTAATGCATGGAGTTAAAGACATAATGAAGCTTATGGTGTACCAAAGTTCAACTTATGAAGGCCTCTGTTGATCTTGACAGCTGTGGAGTTTATCCCACCGCAAAGACCTTTGTCTGAAGAAATTGTGACGATCACATTCTTCTTCACATCGACACCTTATACATCAAAATACATTGAGAGGTAAGTGAACAAAAAGGGGGGGAAATAAATTATTTTTAGTCAAAGTAATGAGGAGTGCAAACTAGACATTAAATTCAGATTCAACTGAGAGTGTGTTACCATAAGTGGACGTTTACTTTTCATGATTGATAATATACATCATTGAGTATTTTTATCCTCATTACTATGATTTCTCCAATCCTACCATTTGAGTGAGATGTGAATTAAGCAAAATTAGCTCAAATAGAAACAATCTAAGGTCTTGAGATATTCCAAAATTCAATCCATCTAAGTAAACAATAGATTAGCCTATACTATTTTTATCTATCTAGGCTAATCTTCAAAAAGTAAATGTCCCCTAAAGGAAAATTATGTTGTGATAATGCATGTTTTAAGCAGACAAAATAATTGATGAGAAGAAACAATTCTAGATTAGAATATCTCGAAATATTATACAAGAAAACCAAGCAGAAAGAAGATCAGAAGGAGGAGTGAAAGTACAGAACAAAGATAGTAGAAAATTATTCGCCATGTGAAATTTTAATTTATCGTCTTACTTGGAATGTCTCCAAGAAGAGCGGTGAATGGCTGCCATAATCCGCGAGAATTTTCAGCTTTAGTTTGATGGCTCGCAGCTTTGAAGCTGCAACCATCTTCATTGCTTTCGTGATTTTTGAATATTCTTAACGCTCTTCATACGGTTGCGGACTGCATATTCAATGATTACCATAAATATCAGAAAAGATAGAGCACCACAAGATAAGTTGGAATAGGGTAAATAGCCAACAAAGTTATTAAGAATGAATCATACCAACTTGAGTTGAAATAGAACGAACTCCCCAAAGTGCACACTCCCTGTTGACATATGGTAATTTAGATGCAGAGAAGTGAAGACACTTCACATCTTAACACAGTAAATTTTCCATAATTGATAAAGGTGATCCGTTACGGTAAAAGATACAAAGCAAAGCAATGATATGCACCAATTTGGTGAGGAAAGCAGAAAAAATCCTCATGGTCAGGAATATATAGCATGTGGATATTTTATTCTTTGTCCTCATCTATAGATCATAATTGTTCAAACTTCAAATTGAAAGCGTTATACCAGACATATCCAATAAAACATGATCCTAGCAATGAAAAAGGGGGAAAAAAAGAAGAAAAGCATTTTTAATAAATGTATAGCATTAAAAGGGCACTGAATATATGGCTGTAAAATATCACATCATGCTGACATTACTTTGAAATCATCCATAGATATCACACAATCCGATATTTTCTTAAAATCTAATTTCTGAATAAAAAACTTCCAAATGATGCAATGTCAATTGAAACACGATCGAAGTCTGAAAACAGAACACAGCTCGCACACAATCCAAACACGATTACGAATAATCTAAAAAAACAGAGAGAAATAAATATCAGATGCAGATGACAAAGATCCAAACAGTGAGAAAGGGTGATCGCGGCTTTACTCGGACGAAGCGGGAGAATGGCGAAAGGTGAGAGGTGAGAAGAAGGAGGCGGCGATTCGCCTCCCTTCACGTCTCAATGCTGCCATAGCCATTGTGAATTTTGAGTTTATTCGATCGAATTCTTCTTCGAAATGTGAGTTTTTGTAAGATTTCTTCAACTGCTCGGAGATGAGAATGAAATGAAAGGTAAATTCTGACTGCAGAGGCACATGCAGCATCAGCGGTTTTATACTTTCATTTCCACTCATACGACGACATAGATTGTGTGGATAAATACGGAAGTTCATGCATATTATATTAATATAAATTAAAATAGCATATAAGTACTTTTGTTCATGCCGGATTACATTGAGTGGTTCTGAATTAATTGCATGTCAAAATATAAGCTTAATTCAAATTACGATAACACCTTTTTTCATATATTGGCAACACGATACTCGATATATCTTTTGATTTGTTTTGATCATTCATCAATTCTTTTAATTTCAAACAAATTCCTTTATGCTTAATTTGAGAAATCAAATAATCGACTTAGGGGTGTTTGGCTAAGCTTATTTTAGAAACTTATAAGATGTTTCGAGAGCTTATAAGAGGTAATGTCTCAAGTGCTTATAAGTTGTTAAAGTGTTTGGATAATTGCTCTTATAAACTAGAGAAAGAATCGTGAGTTAGAGAGAAAATCATAGTTAGAGATAAAATCGACGAGATGTGAAATTGATAGTGTATGTCAGGAAATAACGAACTATAATAAGGTTATTTTGATAAATTCATGATTACTTATAAGTTTATGAAAAATAAGTTATGATCGACCAACTTATTTTTAGGGAGCTTATAAGTTGTTGGAACTTATTTTCACAAATTATGTTTTGTTTGAAACTTATTTTGCCAAACACTTTGAACAACTTATGCCTCCTAAGCAATTATATGTTCTGCTTTAAAAAGTTTTATGCTCACCAAACACCCTCTTAATAAATGCTTGAAAGATGGACATTTTGGCATATAATGTCCTACACTATATGTCGCTGATAGAGACAAATTTCATAAATTTTACAGTTGTTGGTTGTTTCGTTGTCAAATGTGTTGGTCATCCTACGAAATTTGTTGGTGTTAGCCCAATACATGCTTCAAAATTTGACAAATCAATTGAATTTTCCAACTACAACAAATCAAAAGATTGGATATTACGTAGTTAATGTATGAATATGATATTATAATTGCAGCATGACCTAAAATAACTCTTCAAATACTCGAAATGACAAATTTATTTTATGAAATTGCATTCGTTAGGTAACATTTGTTATGAATATGTAAATTCACACACACATCAATCTTGCAAAGATAAGAATCAAGGGATTTTGTAATTTGAAGAGACAGTGGAAGTGAACTGAAAGATTTTATTCAAGATGAACAAAAAGATTATCATGCCAAAAATTACAATCCTTCTATCCTCTTCCTCTACTTATAGTAAGCCGTTGATCTTAATCGCTTCCTCCCGCCATGCCCAATGACCTTCTCCGTCACTAATGCCTCCTAACAAACATTACACGTGTCACTCCTTTACCGCTCATGTTCAAGATCGCTATGCGCTTGATCACCCTCCGCCTTTCATGCAACCTGCCTTGTTTACTTCCACGCACGACGCCGCCTTCGATTCCTTCTCCCTAACATACTCTCCTCCACACATGACTTGACCTCAAGTCAAATAAGAACGGATACTTTAGCTCCATAGTCCGGAAGTCCTCCCATGTCGCCTCTTCTTCAGGTAGGTGGGCCCATTGTATCAAAACCTCAGAACTCGGGTTATTGTTCTTCTTGATTAGTCGTCGAGCTAGTACTTTGAGTGGCAGTAGCAACACCTTTCATTCTTCATCAAATTCGGGTAATTTCGGCGTCACTCGGTGATTTCGATCCACGCTTTTCTTCAACAAACTCACGTGGAACACCGGATGTAGCTTAGATGAGGTGGCGACAGCAAGATATACGCCGATGCTAATCTTCTTAATGATTTGAAAAGGCCAAGATATCGTGGGCTCGGCCTGTGCTTTGTGTGGCGAATGGAGCGTTGCTTGTAGGGCTCGAGTTTCAAATAGACCCTCACCAAGAATCTGAAATTCCTATGAACACGCTTTCTTATCTCGCATAAAACTTCATTCGTTCTCGAGCTTTCTGCAACAATGACTTCAATTTGGGCTGGATTTCACTTTCTCAGATTGTAATTTCCACCCAATAATTACTTGAAGTAGTATATGAGTGTAACGCCAAAGTACTCGGTTTATAACCATATAACGCTCAAATGGTGTTGTTCGTATTGTTGAATGGTAGTTAGTATTGCACCAAAATTCAGCAAGAGCGCCAAGAAGCCCACTTCTTGACTCGATTCCACATGCGCAAGCAAGCACGCCTCGAGACATTGGTTCACACTTGCTTTGCCCGTCGGTCCGAGGGTGATAAATTTTGTACTCATGTGGTGTTGGATGCCAGTCGCGGAAGAGATCTTTCAAAAGGCACTTGTAAAGATCGCGGTCTCGTCTTGAGACAACGCCGTGGGCAATCCATGCAACTTATATATGGAACTCGAAGAGTTCGGCACAAAGTGAGGTTGTGAAAGGGTGTTGAAGTGCTATAAAGTGGGCATACTGTGAAACGGTCGACAACAACCCATATGCAGTTCTTACTCCGTGAAGATGGCAGTCCCTCAATAAAATCCATTGTGATATGTTGCCACGCTTGGGACGGGTAGAGGTTGCAAAAGCCCCGCACTCTCGTGATTCTCGTGCTTACTTACTTGGCATTGATGGCATCGTGTGACCCATCATGAACTTCACCAAGACCGTGCCACGTAAAAATATTTCAATCCTTTGGAATGTCGCATTGATACCCGAATGTCCACCATAGCCCGAATTATGCATATACTCAATAATCTTGCTGCGTATGGTACCATGGGTGCCCACAAAGTTTCCTCAGATCTCAATAAGCCACCGATATATGAGAATAAAGAGAGGTTGAAGGTGTTACCATGCATTCAGTAATCATCTCTTGTGCTACTTCATCGTCCTTGTAGCTCCATATAATTTCCCCAACCCATGATGGAGTGCACACTGCCAAGGCAAGACACTCACCTATTCCCTCCGCCTCATGAAAGTCGTCGGCCGCCTTGTTCTCATTTTCTTTTTTATACTCAATGCGATAGTCGAAGCCCAAAAGCTTCATGAGATACTTATGTTGAAGATGGGTGGAAATGCGTTGCTCCAGCAGATACTTTAAACTCGATGGTGCTTTTGATAATGAATGGTGTGAAGGAGGTATGGCCCCATTTATTGATTGCGAGGATAATGGCGAGGAACTCTTTCTCATATGTGGATAATCCCGCATTCTTTGGTGCAAGCGCTTGACTCAAGAATGCGATTGGGTGCCCTTGTTGCATTAAAAGACCGATGCCATAGTAAGACGATCGGCCCAACGTGAATGGTAGCTCAAAATTGGGAAGTCGAGTACGGTCTTTGTGGTCATTGCCTTTTTGAGTGCTACAAAGGCCGTATACGCATCTTCAGTCCATTGAAAGTTGCCCTTCTTCGTCCGTGTCGTGCAAGTGCGGAGCCATAGTTCCATAACTCGGCGTATAAACTTACGGTAGTAGCCGTAAGTCCCGTAAAACCGCATAATGACTTGAGGGTTTTGGGCTGCCATCGCACTATGCTATAATCTTACGAGGTCCGCCACTCCTCCTCGATCGATTATGTGACCCAAATACTCAACATTGTCTTGTCCAAATACACATTTTGAGGCTTTTGCATATAGCTGATTTTGAAGAAGTGTCTGAAACACTACTTCAAGATGGTGCAGATGTTCATCAAGTGTGCGACTGTAAATGAGAATATCATCAAAGAAGACGAGAACAAATTTTCCCAAATATGGTCTGAACACGCTGTTCGTCAAAGCTTGAAATGTTGCTGGCGCGTTGGTTAATCCAAACGGCATAACTTTAAACTTGTAGAGGCCGCTTGAAGTTACAAAAGCTGTTTTGAAAACATCCTCCTCATCCATCCGAATTTGGTGATACCCCGCACGTAAGTCGATCTTTGAAAATCTTATGACCATTCCTAACTCGTCCAAGAGATCATCGATAAGTGGTATAGGAAAGTTATCCTTGTTGTTACATCGTTCAGCTTGCGGTAGTCAATACAAAATCTCCATGATCCATCATTCTTCTTCACTAATAACACCGCGATGAGAAAGGGCTCTTACTCGGCTGTATAACTCCTGCCTTGAGCATCTCCTCCACCAACTTCTCTATTTCCATTTTTTGTAGGTATGGGTATTTGTAGGGTTTTTGTTTAAAAGTTGTAGTACCAGGTTTAAGGTTTATTTTATGGTTGTGTGATCGGTGTGGAGGTAGTTGAGTAGGTATTTCAAATATGGATAGATATTTTTTGATGAGTGGCTGTATATAGGTGGGGGTTCTGCTTTCCTGTATAATTTGCTCAGCTGATAGCATGCATAGACAACCAAGCAAGGAGCCCTTACCTTTTCGAAGTGTTCGTTTGAATTGTTTCCCCGATAGCATTTTCAACGAGACTTCCTCCTTCATTCCTTGCAGCCTGATATCTTTCCCTTTAGTGCGAAAGTTGATATTGTGGTCCTTAAAGTCGAATGTGATAGGACCGAGTTGGCGTAGTAGGTCAACCCCAATGACCATGTCACAACCTCCTAGTTGCAAGATGCGCATCGGTGCACTGAACTTGCAAGACCCCATCTCCCACTCCAATTTGAGACATCGCGTGTTGCACTCGAGCTTTCCGCCATCCGCCACCGTAACCAACAATAGATTTGTGCACTCCAAATCACAGTGTATTCTTGTGGCAGCCATATAATCAAGGAAGCTATGAGTACTCCCTGTATCAATCAGCACGACCACATTATGGTTCCTCACTTTCCCTTGTATTTTGATTGTATCTGCCGCTACATGTCCAGCTAATGCGTTAAGGGATATTTGAAGCTCGTCTTCCGCAGGTGTCAACTCGTGTAGCACGAGCTCAGTTTCTTCGTGGACTTCCTCGCACACAATCGTGAACAATTTCTTGCATTTGTGTCCCAATTGAAACGGTTCGTCACAGTTGAAACATAGTCGTTTCTTCCTCCTCTCTTCAATCTCGGAAGGCAATAGTTTCCTGAATGTGGTTGTTTTCTGCCCAGTTGTACTGCCTCCTGCGTTGTTGGCCGTATCCATCGGTTTCTTTCATGGGACGTCCAAGCCTTTGCTTACTTGTTTCGGTCCTCTCCCCAATGCCACGAGCTGCAACTCCTGCTTCTTAGCTAACTTAATAGCCTGCTCCAGTTTTTGTGGATCGAACATCTCTACTATGCTCGCTATTTCGTCCTTCAATCCTCCTATGTAACATCTGATAAAATAAGCCTCCTTCAGGCTACGGTTCCCTACTGCAACAAATGCTTTTAACTCCTCAAATTTAGTTGTATACGAGTCCACGTCTCCTACTTGCCTCAACTGGTTGAACTGCGTAATAACATTTTTCCCATTAATGTCTGCAAAGCGATTCAATATCATCTCGCTAAATTCCCCCCCAGGATATGTCCTCTAGCCCTTCGACATACTCTAGTTACCATAGATCTGCTACTCCTTCCATGTACATAGCAGTGGTGAAATTTTTTTCATAATCATCCATAGGGTTGATTGCAAAGTACTTGTTACATTTCCTCAGCCATTGCATCGGGTTTTCTCCATGGAACTTAGGGAAATCAAGCTTAGGCATGCGAGTGGTAGAGTTATGCATTTTACCTCTCTCCTTGCTCTGACTGGGCTTTCCTTTCTCATTCGACGCCTCTCTCTCCTTGCTTTGCCTTCGTCTGTCCCCTTCCTCTATCGATCCTTCCGTTTCTGATCGACTTCTCACTTCCTTATTCTTCATCGTCCTCTTCATTTCTTCGAATTGTGCTTGCTGTGATTGCATCGCTGCCAACACTGACTGATTCAGATCCATCAATTGTTGTTGTATCTGTGCAATTTGAACCTCCACATTCGCTACTCTTGTTTCCATTCTTGTCTTCCTTGGCATCAATCGGTCTCCTGAAGCGAGCGTGTATAGGATCTGATACCACTTTGTTATGAATATGTAAATTCACACACACATCAATCTTGCAAAGATAAGAATCAAGGGATTCTATAATTTGAAGAGACAGTGGAAGTGAACTGAAAGATTTTATTCAAGATTAACAAAAAGATTATCATGCCAAAAATTACAATCCTTCTATCCTCTTCCTCTATTATAGTAAGCCGTTGATCTTAACTGCTCCTCCCGCCAGCTAACAGCCCTCCTAACAAACATTACACGTGTCACTTCTTTACTGGCTCATGTTCAGCATCAGTTATGCGTGCTGATCACCCTCTGCCTTTCATGCATCTGTCTTGTTTACTTCCCATGCGATGTCGATTCCTTCTCCCTAACAACATTTCAAAACCAATAAGTTTTACCTTTTCAAATCTAATGAATCATGGATCCCTTAATAAATCAATATAACAAACTAACTACTTAACAACTTACTATTCTTTTTAATAAAAAAGGCAACTTCAATTTATATAGGTGGATCTCTTATATGAAAAATAACTTCATGCTCTAAAATAAAATATATTAAATCTTAAACTGAACTCCGTGAGTCGGTGACAAAAGATCTAATAAGCCCGAGTCACCTTAAAAAAGAAGTATAATACTCTCTTCATCCCATTTAAAATGTCTAATTTTTTTTAGCACGGATATTTAGTAGAAATATATAAAATAGTTAAAGTGTTAAAAAGTGAATATGATCCACGTTTTTTAAAGGAATAATTACTTCTTAAAATGGAATAGGACGTTTACAATAGGATAATCTAAAAAGAAAAGTGAAACATTTTAAATTGATAGAGAGAATAATAATTTTAAATTGTTCGTAAGAGATAAAAAAAGGTAGATTTTTTTTCTTCCTTTCGAAACTTGCGATCTAGCAAAAGAAAAAAAAAGTGTAGGATCCGATTTTTTCATATGTTATTTTTAATATTAGATTTTAATGTATAAAAAATAATAATTATAGATTTATGTAATTCCATACACTCCACAAATATTATTATAATTATATGGATCTGAAAATTTCAATCTGGTGGGACCACGGAGGTGGAAAAGTGAGGACCATAAATAGGTCCGATTGAAACCCGCCTTCTTCAAAATATCAATTAACACACAGAAACCCATAAACCCTAATGAGCTCCACCAAAATCATCAATGGCGATAGACCACTCCACAATCATGAAAACGGAATCCTCTCTCAAATTAAAACAATCATAATCAATTATTTGGTAGAGCTATTTTCGATGAAAGCGATTGTGATGTGCAACATATTTTGCATTTGATTAATGAACTTATAAATTAGAAATAGACCGGAGGTTTTGGATTAATTTCCATACTTTTGTAGTGGGAGGGAGTTTTACGGGCGCGGTTGCGGCGATTTGGGAAGGAATGATGCATCCCGTCGACACCATTAAGACACGCATGCAAAGCAAGCTATTTTCAGCAAGCAAGGTTACTGCTCAATTTGAAATTAATGTGAGTCTATACATATTCATATGTGATTTGTTTGTTCTCTAAAGTTAATTTTGTTGTTTTTGCTTATAGAGTCAAAAACATGTTAGATTATGAACAAAGCCACAGAAATGTAAAGAGGAAAATAAGTTTTATTAATTGCTTGTTCTCTATTTATAGAGATTACAAAAGAGTTCCTCATACGTATTACAAAGAGATAATTTAGCTAACTGACAGATACGGCCCAATTACTAGGCCCAAGCATCGTGCCCAATATAAATGGGCCTCGACATTAAGCTCGGCCTATGTGAGTTCGCCCAAGAAAACTCCTCGACCAACTACAACTCTAATCGCAATTGGAGACGAGAAGATCTCGGACGATATCTAAAAGAATCCTTATGGGAGAAAACTTTCAGACAGAGTCTAACTCTATTTCAGACAGAGTCCAACTCAATTCAATTAGAGTCAAACTCAATATGATGGTATATAAACAGAGGCTAGATTAGAGGAAGAAAGAGATTCACACTTAGATCGATCACTTGATCATCTACACTTAGATCGATCACTGATCATCTACACCTTTGTAATCGCCTACACCTCAATACACATATACTCTCTTGCTCCGTGGACGAGATCTATTTCAACAGATCAACCACGCTACTTCCTCGTGTTCTTTATCGCATTTATTACCCGATTTAAATCAAGATTTATCATTGGCGTCTGCGTGAGAAACCGAACAAAAGGTTCGCTTTCTACACAAAATCAATGGCAAGGACTCGTGCAAACCTAGCGCACTGGTGGTGCCGGCAACGGACGGATGAAGACCACAACCAGTCCGTGATGCGCACGGGAAAAGAACTTACTGCTAATAACAACACGACGCCGAGGGTTACATAGAAGATCTACCTATACACCCTCGGGATCATCTCCCTACCGAAGAGGAAGAAGCCGACCTCAACGCCGTGAACAAGCGACCCATCAATCTCACGAGGTCCCTCGGCAGAGCCAGATCTGATTCCTCAATGCCCATACGGGCCAATTTCAAACCTTTCCGAGCCAAAGGACGAATGGAGCGGAACTTCAAGAACCATGAATAGAACGCCCAGATTGGCAATCACGGGCGCCAAGTCGCCACCTCTCCACAATAGCCGAGGACGCTCACCTCGCCGAGATAGCCGAGAACGATCACCTCGGCATGATGTCCGGCAGATCACCTCAAGAAGCGCCCATAACCATTCACCCCGGCCACCAGCGAGGTCGGTCACCTTCACCGGCGTCACCCGCGAGGTCGGTCACCTTCACCCCGCGCCACCCGGAGGTCGGTCACCTTCACCCGGCATCACCCGCGAAGTCGGTCACCCGGCATAATTACCAAGTCATTCGCCTGACATGACGGCGCTGTCGAACGGGATGAAGAGAGGAAAGACTGAGTCGATCCTCATCGTAGAGCGATAGACGCCGCTATCGGTCTCCCACTCCTCCGGGAGGGATGGCAACGAACTCCCGTGATTCGACCGACATGGACGGATCATCTCCTTTTCCGAGAGATCCCGGATACACCGCCGCAGCGATATCGAGCACCCAACATCGCCGCCACGACGGTATGGGAGATCCTCCGATTTCCTTTTCGCCATACTACTAACATGGCAATCGGGGATGGAAGATTTTTACATGTGCAAATCTTCCCCGAGGTTTTCGTCTCCAACGCCTGTCGTTGGTTCACCTCACTCGCGTAACAAAGATACATAGCTTCGTAGATCTCACGGATCAATTCAAGTGGCGTTTATCAAAAGATGCCACCTCAAAGAACCTTCATCCGACCTACTCACCATCCGCCAAGGACGAGACGAGACGATGTTAAATTTCATCTCAAGGTTCATTAAAGAATCCTCAAGATCGATGAGAGCAACGACTCTACATCATCAACGATTCAAAACGGGATCCGACCCGCGCACTAAACAAAGAAATCACTAGAGAAGTCAAGACGGCAAGTAGCCTCGACCTTGGTGGATAACTATGTTAAAGGGGACGAGTCGGATCATAAAAGAGAGACATGGGACGAGCGTAAAATCGAGAAGAAGAAGTCGAATGATCGGCGAAGAGGCACCGATCGTCAAGTGCCTTCGATGTAATCAAAAAGGCCTAATGGAGTCTCAGATCGACCTCAGCAAAGGGCCTATAAGCTTGCTTACCTATCCGTACACTTATCCCCGAACTCGGCATATTACTCACACCGAGGAGGTGGATTACTGTCCCATCTTATATTTATGTGAAAATTCGCTCACCCTGATGAACACAACTTACCTTCAAAAGGGACGCCTTGGAAGATAACAAACCTACAAAGTAGGGTACTCAAACTAAGCGCCAGGACCACCCTCTCGATATTTCTCGAAAAACAAGGCAAGCACACGTATTACTATTAATTTGAACATCTACGCAAGGCATACAGATTACTCATTAATTTGAACATCTACATGCAAACGACGCCCAAATCGGATCTCGTGCAATTTATACCTCTTCATCGGAAGATATACACTTTGCATACGCCTAAATACATTTACGACTACTACGCTTTAAATACATTTACTTATTTAAAACCAAGTTATATACGTAAGATATACACTTAAGACACGCCTAAATACATTTAAGACTACAAAGTTTAAATACATTTATGACTAAAACCAAGTTATATCTGTAAGATATACACTTTGATTACGCCTAAATACATTTACTACTACACGCCTAAATACATTTATGACTAAAACCAAGTTATATACGTAAGATATACACTTTGGTACACGCCTAAATATATTTACTACTACACGCCTAAATACATTTACTTAACTAAAAACCAAGTTATATACGTAAGATATACACTTCATTACACGCCTAAATACATTTATTTACTCACACGCCTAAATACATTTACGACTAAAACCAAGTTATATACGTAAGATATACACTTTGCACACGCCTAAATACATTTATTTACTACACGCCTAAATATATTTACGACTAAAACCGTTATATACAAGATATACACTTGCACACGCCTAAATACATTTACGACTCACACGCCTAAATACATTTATGACTAAAACCAAGTTATATGGGTTTCCGAAGCAAAGACTCGCCAAGACTCGCTAAAGCTACACCAGGTCGAAACAAAATCTCCGGGTCAAGGTGAATACCGGAATGAACTCTGCCTTCCACCCACCGGCGAGATCGGCGTTGTCATGACCTACTCCCGGTGCTCTTGAGCGGTGCGACAGGTGCCTCGACCCAAGATGGATACCCTTTGGGCCGAGGTCAAACTCCCGCCTCGACCGCCATCCTGCTAGGCTACGACCGCCGCCCGACCTTGCATCCTTCCTCTCCCGAGCTCCCGACGGTGGGGACCGTCCATACTATGCAAGGTTCGAGTCACCGATCGTGATCTAGCCCAATATATCGAGGACGATTGCTACAAAGACAAACAGAACCTTCCGTAGGCTCGCCGACACCGGCCTTCCCTTCGATGGAAGCCTCGAGCTCGCCCAAGATCGCAGATTCAATCAAGACTTCGGCAAGGAGTTTCTCAAGATCGGCATCTTCATCCTCCTGCATTGGGAGACGACTCGCCTTCCGCAGTCGACACTGCTTTGCCGCCGACCTCGACGCCCGCCCGCCCGCCTCGCCTTCTACGGGCCGACTCGACCTCGCTCTGCGCCTCGCCTCCGCGAGCCGACTCGGCCTCGCCGCCCGGCCTCCGACACCGCCACCTCCGCCGACCTCCGCCGCCTCCGCCTCGGCCCGCCGCCCGGCCCCGACATGGCTACCTCCGCCCTCGGCCCTCCACCGGCTGACCTCCTACCGCCACCTTGGTCGCCATCGAGCCCCGGCCTCCTCTTGCCGCATCTCCTCCAAACCCTCGCGACGCGAGCCACCCGTGGAACCGACGACGGCACACAGGAAGTCCGTCGGTTGGGTGGACGTCCTCACATGGCCCACTTACCTTCCAAGTGAAGGACAACAACCTCTTTGCTTCGAGAGCTCGACCGCACGTCATCCCGTGTTCGACCTCGGCACGACGTTACACATTCGACCTCGACACGAGACTACATATTCGACTTCGACGGGGCAACGAGTGTTCGACTTCGGCCAATTTATGACCGGGCGACATTCAACTCGGTAGATCAGACGCATTCCACTTCGCCAGTCCACAAATTTCGGCGAGGCAATGTCAGAACACTGTCCCCCCTCCATCACGACCTCACTTCTACGTCTTTTTTTTTGGGGGGGGGGAGGGGATATGATAGGATACGGCCCAATTAGTAGGCCCAAGCATCAGGCCCAATATAAATGGGGCCCGATATTATGCTCGGCCTATGTGAGTTCGGCCCAAGAAGACTCCTCGACCAACTACAACTCTAATCGCAATTGGAGACGTAGAAGATCTGGATGCATATCTAAAAGAATCCTTATGGGAGAAGACTTTCAGACAGAGTTCAACTCTATTTGTCTTAGAGTCCAACTCAATTTGAATTAGAGTCAAACTCAATATGATGGTATATAAATAGATGCTAGATTAGAGGAAGAAAGGGATCTACACTTAGATCGATCACTTGATCATCTACACTTAGATCGATCACTTGATCATCTACACTCTTTGTAATCGCTTCTTACACTCTCAATACACATATACTCTCTTGCTCCGTGGACGTAGATCTATTTCAATAGATCGAACCACGTTAATTCCTCGTGTTCGTTACTGCATTTATTACCTGACGAAATCAAGATTTATCACTAACCTTCTCATAACAACTTTGCCACATCATCATAACTACCTAAGAACTTCTTAAAACAGAAATCTATTACTGAACAGAAATAACAGAAAGCACGCATGCATGCATGCTAATACAACCCCCGCGAACAAAGATCAGCCTTTGTCAAATGGCAGTTTTTGAGTAAGAAGAGTGAACCGAGCGATGGTAATAGGTTTGGTAAGAATATCAGCAACTTGGTCATCAGATGCTATATGACGAACATCCAGCTCACGTTTTATAACTTTGTCCCGAACAAAATGCACATCGATCTCAATATGCTTAGTACGCGCATGTAGAACCGGATTTGATGCTATAGAGGCTGCACTTTTATTGTCACACCGTATCACAGGAACCTGTGACAATGAATAGCCAATTTCAAGAAGTAGAGATTTTATCCAAACAAGTTCCATCGCGGTATCCGCAAGAGACCTGTACTCCGATTCCGTGGAACTTCGAGAAACGACACCTTGTTTCTTGGAGCTCCAAGATAGAAGATTAGATCCCATGAAAACAAAGTAACCGCCAGTCGATTTACGGTCGTCAATGGAGCCGGCCCAATCGGCATCGGAGTAAGCAGAGAGATACAGATACTGAGATGGTTTAAACACGAGAGAGTGACTTAGGGTGCCCTTGAGATATCGAAGGAGACATTTGCATGCTTTCCACTGAAGCTGAGTCGGCTGTTGAAGAAACTGACTCAACTTATTTACCATATAAGAAATATCTGGCCTCGTGATGGTAAGATACTGCAGCGCGCCAATGGTGCTCCGGTAGAGAGTAGGGTCATCAAATAAGGGACTGTCACTTTTATGAAGCTTTGTACCAGTGTCATAAGGCGATGGCTGAGGATTGCTATCAAGCAGATGGGTCTTAGAAAGAAGGTCTCGTACGTACTTGGTTTGAGATAAGGTGTAATCCGAACCCTTTTTGGAAACTTCAATGCCAAGAAAAGACGTCACATTTCCAAGAGTTTTCAGAGCAAATTCCGAAGAGAGCGTGGAAATAAAATCCTTCACCATTGACGAATCATCGCCTGTAACTAGTATGTCATCAACATAGGCCAACACCAACAAGAGTTTGCCATGTTTCCTCATATAAAAAAACAAGTGATTAGAATTCGAGTATTTAAACCCATAGGTAGTCAAGTGATTTTTGAGCCTTTCATACCAAGCACGAGGGGCTTGTTTTAAGCCGTACAGAGACTTCTTCAAACGACAAACCCAATCCGGATGTTTAGGATCAATAAAACCTTGAGGCTTCTTCATAAACGCTGTCGATCAAGGTGGCCATTGAGAAAGGCATTATTTATGTCTGTATGTTGTATCTCCCAACTGTAAGTAGCAGCTAAAGCGAATAGAAGCCTGACAGAAACTGGTTTCACAACCGCACTAAAGGTTTCCAGAAAATCAAGGCCAGCGAGTTGCTGAACTCCTTTGGCCACAAGACGAGCCTTGAGTTTATCAAGAGTGTCATCAGCAAATAAATTGACTCTATACACTCATTTGCAACCAATCGGTTCATATCTGTTGTAGGAGGAACAACATCCCACGTATCTTTCACCCTTATAGCTTCAATCTCAGTAGCCATGGCGTTATACAAGAGAAGATGAGCAATTGCTTCAGAGTCAGAAATTGGCTCAGTGAATTTGTTGGAGGTGTGAAGAGATGTTGAGCCAGTGGGTGAGAAAATAGAAGAAGGTGGTATATGTGACATGGCTAGGAAAACCTTTGGTTTGAAAATACCATCTTTAGATCGAGTGGTCATGGAGTGAAAGTTTTGAGGAGGAGGGGAAGAATGTTCTGGAGATAACATATGAGATGTGGAAGCACTGGAAATAGAACTGGGAATAGCTTGTAGGGAAAACATATGTTAACCCTCGCCCCGAGGATCCATCTTGGGTGTTTAATTCACCATACATTGATTATAAACCTAGTATGCGTCTATATAATTAATCGCAACACGTAGGGTTTACACGTGTTTACCTCGATCCGCCGAGGTGGATCGAACGGAGGACTAACGGATCGAATGGTCGAGACTCGTGCTTTGACCTTCCGGATCGTATCCCGGATGCCCAATCTCCAACGCCGAGTGAGGACGATCTATGGAGAATGCTTCGAAAATCACCTTTGCTCTCTTCAATAAAACTCACGAAAATTTTCTCTCAAGACTATGAGATGGCCGAAAATCTTGTGGTTAATATGTGAGCATTAACCTAGACTTTATCTCATACCTTATATTTATAATGCACTACCTTAATCCCATATGGAAATTACCATAATCCTATATGGAAATTACCATAATCCTATATGGAATATTACCATAATCTTAGATTATTTCCATACTCGTGATTATTACCATAATCTTATATGGAAAGGATCTATGCATATACCATAAATATAATTATATCCTTGTGGGATAAAGAGAATAAAATCTTGCCATTGGGAGCATGAGGGCGCTTATTTTCCTTGGCTACGGCCCGGATAGGCCACCTGGGATCAAATGCAAGGAATAAAGATGGGCCTCAAATAAATTAATTATCTTATGTTCACCGAACATAAATTAATTTATAAACATTCGATCATTCCACTAGAGAAAGAATGTCGACTTACCCCTTTATTACCAAGATGAGTCGGGCTTGCACTTAGACATTACGAATCCCGATTTAAGATATCGAACGTCCATTAATCATTTATAGCAACTGATCGCTTAAAACGACAACAACTTCATTTCCTTAAGTAGTACCACTCAACCTTATTATTGTACTTGAGCTAACTCAACCCGGGGTTTAGTACAATAAACCTTTGAGCTCCTTAAGGGACGCCATCATCCTAAACGGATACGTGACTGACATGATAACTAGCGTGACATACAAGATCGCCACCACCCAAGATGCGAGAATCTTGGTTAGAACATATAACCTCACTCATAACAAGTCAAAGTGATGGTCAAGAACTCATACTCACCTAATACCTTATCGAGGTTTAGATCATCGAAGTCACCGAGATCTTGGTTCTTCACGACGGTCCGAAAGAAGAACACATCTCATCGTGATCCTTCAATACGCCGTAGACGCATCAAAGATAGACAAGCAACTAAGTCAAGTCACTTCTTATCTATATCGCAGCCCCAAACCGACAACTCGTCCTTAAGTTGTCTCATTTGTGAAACTTTTTATATCTCATTAAGCTTCGACCAATCATACGCACTTCGCGGATCTTCTACACATCGTATGATCTAACTTATATATGAGATAAGGGGACACAGATATATGCAATCAAGTATTCAAATCGATAGGAGATTGTAATAGTGGTAATGGAAACATTGTATACAAGCTCAACCAAACCGCTTTCAAGATACAAACCAACAATCTCCCACTTATACTAAAGCAAACTTTTAGTATACAATGTGTCTTTCTACTAGCTATTACAAACAACCATCACTTTGCTTCTTGTCTATGTTGCAGCCTTAAACCGACAACTCGTCCTTAAGTTGTCTCACGGTGTGAAACTTTTATATCTCATTAAGCTTGACCAATCATACGTACTTCGTGATCTTCTACACACCGTATGATCTAACTTATATATGAGATAAGGGACACGATATATGCAATCAAGTATTCAAATCGATAGAGATTGTAATAGTGGTAATAGAAACATTGTATACAAGCTCAACCAAACCGCTTTCAAGATACAAACCAACAATCTCCCACTTATACTAAAGCAAACTTTAGTATACAATGTGTCTTTCTACTAGCTATTACAAACAACCATCACTTTGCTTCTCCCACTTATACAAAAGTTTCCTTTCTAAGTGGGTGCCATCAAGCGCAATCCAAGTCCTCTAACGTGTCCATCGTAGACTTTTGCGGCAGCTCTTCGTGAATGGATCCGCTAGATTTTCCGTCAGATCAATCTTTTCAATCAAGACGCCACCTCGCCTAACGATTTCTCGTATGACATGGTACTTTCTCTATATGTTTTGTCGCCTTGTGGGTCCTTGGTTCCTTCGAGTTTGCACATCGCACCGAAAGTTATCACAAGAAACTATGATACTCTTGGGCAAACCAGTACCACACCTAGATCCACGAGGTAGTTCTTGAACCATACACCTCCTTAGAAGCCTCCGCCGGCTACATATTCGGCTTCCATGGTAGAGTCCGCAATGCATCGCCGCTTTGCACTCCGCCAGATACGGCCCACCTCCCAAGGTAAACACATAGCCCGAGGTCGACTTTTCTCATCACGGTCACTTGGAAACCGAGTGCAGATAACCCAAAGGCATTAGACTATCTCGCATGGTAAACCAGCCTATAATCTCGAGTCCTTTCGTGTACTTGAGTATATGCTTTATCGCAGCCCAATGAGCTTGTCCAGGTTAGATCGATATTCAGCTACTATGCCTACCGCACAGCGTATATCGGCCTCGTGCATAGCATTGCGTACATGAGACTTCCTACAAGCGAGCAGCGAACTTGTCTCATTTCCTCAATCTCCTTTGCGGTCATAGGTGATGCGTTTTAGATAAAGGAACGCCATGTCCGAAAGGTAGCAATCCTTTCTTGGCGGCTCGCATACTAAAACGAGTAATCACAAGATCAATGTAAGACGCCCGAGATAAGCTCAACATTTTCTTCTCGCGATCTCAGTAAACCTCGATCCCAAGAACGTACGCCGCATCTCCTAGGTCTTTCATTTGAAATCGATCGGATAACCAACTCTTTACGCCTCGACAACAACTTCACGTTGTTGCCAACTAGAAGGATGTCATCTACATAAAGTGCAAGAAATACCACATCGCCGTTGACATCTAACCGATACACACAACTCTCGCTAGGCAACTGGGTAAATCCATGGACTTTACTACCTCGTCAAAGCGTAAGTTCCATGATCGGGAGGCTCGCTAAGCCCATAAATGGACTTCTTAAGCTTCCATACTAGATGCTCTTCACCCTTTACCACATAACCTTCAAAGTTGTTGCATATAGATGTCTCTACCTTCCTCAAGGTAACCGCTTAGAAAAGCGGTTTTAACATCCATTTGCCAAACCTCTAGTTCAGCTGGCTGCTATGGCTAGAAGAATTCGATGGACTTGAGCATTGCTACGGTGCTAAAAGGTCTCATCAAAATCGATGCCCTCAACTGAGTGTACCCTTTCGCCACAAGCCCGGCTTTGAAAGTCGAAACCTCTCCATCGTAATCTCTTCCTCTCAGATATCCACTTACTACCCACGGCTTCCTCGCCATCCGTAGAGGTGTCTTTCATATACATCCATAGCCGTTATGGACTCCATTTCTAAGTCCATAGCGGTGTGCCATGATCTTGCATCAATATCTTCAGACGCCTCAGATGTCCATGGGTCGATTATCGCATGTTCGTCTGTGGGACTAAACCGAATATTCACCCACGAACATAAATCGCTCGGGTCGACGAACAACCTCCCACTACGACAAGGTTCTACAGCACAATGGCAACGTGGGTGCGTAAACTTGTGGTTCTCTATCTAGCACAACTTGCCGGGTAGGTACCACTCAGACGGGTCGGTATCTCCAAAGGGAACTCGATCCACCTCAATTTCTTGAAGTATCCGTGTCGATCCTCCCACTAGACTCGACATCTCGCACCTTTGGCCCGATCGGTGGTGGAATACGATCATCTTCTAATTCTTGAAGAATGATTTCAACTTTGGACTTATGATTTTTATATAATCCTCTTCTAAGAATCGGGCATTAGTGCTAATAACGACCTTTCGATCCTTAGACTATAGAATAAACCACCTTCGCTCCTCTAGATAGCCAATAAATGCCTTGCGCCGATCTAGCCTCCAACTTGTCGCCCTTTTGTTCAAAGACATGTGCCGGATCGCCCATATCCTTATGTGGCTTAAACCGGCTTCTTGCGCCAAACCACAACTCGAAAGGGTCTTTCGATCGACTCGACGGTACTAGATTTAGCAAGTATGCCATTGCCTCAAGGCATATCCCCGTAACTAAATAGCAATGTAGCATAACTCATCATAGATCTAACCATTTCCAAAAGAGTCCTATTTCTTCGCCCGACACACCATTTTGTTGTGGTGTGCGGTGTGAAGTCTTGCCTGATGTAATCCCACACTTCACTAGATAGTCCATAAACTCACATCGAGGTATTCGCCACCGCGATCGACCGCAGTGACTTGATACTCTTACCTAGCTTCGCCTCCACTTCGCCTTTAAACTCTTTGAATTTCTCAAAGCATTCGCACTTGCGGTGAAGCGGTATATGTATCCGCACTTGAGTAATCGCCAATGAAAGTGACAAAATACTGCACCCTCCACGAGCTTGTGTGGACATCGTCCACACAGTCGAATGGACTAACTCCAACATTTCTTTGGCTCTATAACCCTTCGCTTTGAAGGGTCCGTCGACATCTTACCTTCTATACAGATTCGCAGATCGAACCGAGTAACCGTGAGATTACCCAACGCCCATTCTTAGCCGCTTTGGATCCTATTTAGATTGATGTGACCTAATCTAAGATGCCGAGAAAAGTAGAGTCATCTTGCTAAGAAAACTTTCTTTTAGGGTTTGATGAAGATGCAACATAGTTATAGGTATTATGTTTTGCGTAAATAGTATAAAGCTTAATTATATAAGGTGCCAACACGGATAACTTCGTCATTTCTTATGATAGAAACACCACTATCAAAAATAATGTAATATCCATGAGTAAATAATTTCAAATGTAAACAAGGTTCCGCAGAAAATCCGCACATATAAAACGCCTTTCAAAACTAAAACTGTTGTCCCAAAACATAAAGAAACATCTCCAACCGCAACAGCCTTCGACTTTCGCGTTGCCCATGGAGATCGTTATCTCGCCATCAAACAACTCCTTGTCCGCAGAACCCCGCAAGGTGTAACAAACATGATCACTATACCAGATCTACTACCCAAGAATGGGTAGAACAAGTCGCTAAACATGTTTCACATTAAAGCAAACGGCGCACTTGAGCCTCGAGCATAGGGCACTGGCCCAACGCCCGGCTTACCGCACTCAAGCACTTGCCTTCTCCTTCGCTTCTTCAAGCCGGTGGCAACCATGTTCTGCTCCCATTACTCCCACTATTTCCTCGCTTCTACCACCTTTGGTACCCTTTTTCTATTTCCATTTTATGATGAAAATTTTGGGCCCTTAGATGTGCTAGCAAGAGCATGTGCTCCTTTTCCCATAACTCCTTCCAAAGAACGAGATCATTAAGCAACCGACTAAGTGTAAACTCGGTCTTGCTCATGATCGCATTCACGCGAAAGTTCTCAAAAGACTTGGCAAAGTGTATTGAGGATGATATCGACCTGGTCACAATACCTCCTCCCAACCGATCAAGACTATCCATGAGACGAGTCATGTGGAGACATGTTCATGGACCGAACTTCCTTCTTCCATCTTACACGCCAAGATTTCTCTCATTGTGTGGAAGCGGATCGTCCGATCCGACCGCCCAAACTTACTCTCGAGACTCGACCAAATATAAGTCGCGTCACCATCGATCGATGTCAGCACCGCAAGCCTTGGACATAGTAGTCATCATATAGCATTTAGCCTTATTGTTCGACTTATTCCAAAGTCCGCTGACTCTCGCTCATTAGTCGATGCACAAGAAGGGCATCGGGTTTAGGAGTAGTGAGAACAAACATGTGTTCTTCAACGATAAGAACATATTTCATGTTTCGCTTCCACCGATAAAATTCGACCGGATAACGGATTTTGTGCAGCATATTGATAATCGGCGTAAGAGACATATCTCAAACGATAATGTAAAACACATAAGCATACGATCGCAAATAATTCGTGAATAATAATATTGTAACCTTTTGATAAAACAATATTAATCAAACCTCCAATCGCCCAAGGAATCCCACATGCAAGCCACGCTGTGTGGATCGTTTACACACGAACCCCCGACTGCACTAAAATATACCTTTTAGTCGCTTAATTTCAATCCATGTCAACTTATCCTTATGACAAATGAAATTAACGATTCGACCTTACTGACCACATCACTATCGCAAGAAGGACTTCATGAAGTTGTACTTGAGGTGATGTCTACAATGACCACAATTTTAACAAATAAAATGAATTTTAGAATTGGTATACTCACCCTGACCATACCGCCCAATTCAAATTCTTTTGTTATCTCATTTTATATCTATCTCTAGAGAACTTATGAAAATCGCACATGTAAGCCACGCGTGTGGACGCCATACATGAAACTCCCACTTCTCAATAGATTTAAATGTTTTATTTAGAAATCTCATCTAACAAACTTATGATAAAGCAGTGCAAGCAAGCCACGCGTGTGGATCGCCACTCACGCAAGGCCTCACTTTGTTTAGAGATCAAAAGTGGAGGTCTCGACATTTTAATTTGAAAATTAATTTGTCGGGTTGCTTGCTTAGTCTTTTATTCAAAAGGTTTGTCCATGCAGATCACGTAATCCTAGCATGCTTTTCTATAGAACTCAACATGTAAAACATGCTCGTAATTCTAAAATATGCTTGATAAACGCGATAAACCTAGCATGCTTACTATGCGCATCCAATTACGTGAAACACTTAAAGGTTTGTCAACGAATATAAACATACATAGCATGCTAATCGCATAATTTAAACATCCACGACATGCATATGAACGATAAAATAAAATAAAACATTCATCGCGCCCAATCGTGAAACCGCGACATTTAAATCTAATCTATTACATAGATTTACAAAGCATGCAATTAAACTGAAAACGGCCTCGCGTGCACCCGCACGGACCGGATTCAACAATGGGCCTCGCGTGCACACGCACGGACCGAAAATCTGAAAACGGGTCCGGGCCGGGTCGTGTCATCTGCGGCCGGGCCGCCAGGGCAGTGCCCACCGCCGCCCAGCCCCATCGTCCGCAGGCGTGCTCGCGTGTCCTCGCGGGTTACCTCGCGGTCGCTAAGGCGACCGTGACCGACGAGCGACATATGTGGCCACCGCCGAGCGCCGAACGCCCGCCGAGACGCCGCCGCCACGGCCGTACTCGCGATCGCGAGTCCGCCCGCCGCGCTGGTTTCGCTAACGAACGCCGCCTGCCGCCCGCTAGCTCGCGACGGCCGCAGCACCGCGGTAATCTCGCGATCATGAAGCTCGCCGCTAGGGCGGCGGGGATCTCGCGAGAACGCGCCGCCGCCCGCAGCCTCGCGATCGCCTCGCGACCGTGAGGCTCGCTATAGAAACTACCCGATGATGGCCGAGACCGTTTTCCCGTCGCTTCGCTTCTTCGCTCTTCGCTCGCTCTTCTTTACGTATAAGATTTACGTAATAAAACCTAATCTAACCACGCATTTTCTCGTGGTGTAAAACAAAACTAACAAAAACAATAAACGAGCCACGATGAACCATGATTCACAATTAATAAAACGCACGTAATAATCAAACGTGAATTAATCCAACAGAGCCAAGATTCTCGATCCCGTGCTCGATACCAATTGTAGGAAAACATATGTTAACCCTCGCCCGAGGATCCATCTTGGGTGTTTAATTCACCATACATTGATTATAAACCTAGTATGCGCCTATATAATTAATCGCAACACGCAGGGTTTACACGTGTTTACCTTCGATCCGCCGAAAGGATCGAACGACGAACGGATCGAATGGTCGAGACTCGTGCTTTGACCTTCTCGGACCGTATCCCTGATACCCAATCTCCAACGCCGAGTGAGGACGATCTATGGAGAATGCTTCGAAAATCACCCTTTGCTCTCTTCAATAAAACTCACGAAAATTTTCTCTCAAGACTATGAGATGGCCAAAATCTTGTGGTTAATATGTGAGCATTAACCAGACTTTATCTCATACCTTATATTTATAATGCACTACCTTAATCCCATATGGAAATTACCATAATCCTATATGGAAATTACCATAATCCTATATGGAATATTACCATAATCTTAGGATTATTTCCATACTCGTGATTATTACCATAATCTTATATGGAAAGGATCTATGCATATACCATAAATATAATTATATCCTTGTGGGATAAAGAGAATAAAATCTTGCCATCGGGAGCATGAGGCGCTTATTTTCCTCGCTACGGCCCGGACGGGCCACTGTGGATCAAATGCAAGGAATAAAGATGGGCCTCAAATAAATTAATTATCTTATGTTCAAATTTCGTAACATAAATTAATTTATAAACATTCGATCATTCCACTAGAGAAAGAATGTCGACTTACCCCTTTATTATCAAGATGAGTCGGGCTTGCACTTAGACATTACGAATCCTCAGATTTAAGATATCGAACGCCCATTAATCATTTATAGCAATGATCGCTTAAAACGATTAACAACTTCATTTCCTTAAGTAGTACCACTCAACCTTATTATTGTACTTGAGCTAATCTCAACCTCGCAAGGTTTAGTACAATAAACCTTTGAGCTCCTTATGGGACGCCATCATCCTAAACGGATACGTGACTGACATGATAACTACGCGACATACAAGATCGCCACCACCCAAGATGCGGAGAATTGGTTAGAACATATAACCCTCACTCATAACAAGTCAAAGTGATGGTCAAGAACTCATACTCACCTAATACCTTATCGAGGTTTAGATCATCGAAGTCACCGAGATCTTGGTTCTTCACGATGGTCGAAAGAAGAACACATCTCACCGTGATCCTTCAATACGCCGAGACGCATCAAAGATAGACAAGCAACCAAGTCAAGTCACTTATCTATACCGCAGCCTAAACCGACAACTCGCCTTAAGTCGCCCTCACCGTGAAACTTTTATATCTCATTGCTTGACCAATCATACGTACTTCGTGATCTTCTACACATCGTATGATCTAACTTATATACGAGATAAGGGACACGATATATGCAATCTAGTATTCAAACCGATAGGAGATTGTAATAGTGGTAACAGAAACATTGTATACAAGCTCAACCAAACCGCTTTCAAGATACAAATCCAACATAGCCGAGATAATAGGAATATCGACGGAACCACCGGACGTGGAGTCATGGGTGGATGAGCTAAAAGGAATAGAAGAAGCTGTGGAGGCTGAAGACATATGAGTGGGGGAAGATGACACTGATTATTTGGAACATCAAAAGATTCAACAATGTATTGGATGCATGTGTATAGTACGCATGGAAAATGAGTAAGAGAAGAAGATGTGTCGAGATTATTTTCTGAGGTAAAGAGTGCAGTATATGGAAATTCACATTAATTAAATAAGACAGACCTAGCAATGTACATTCTTCCAGTAGGATGAAGGCATTTCCCTTATGACCAGGACTATATCCTAGAAAGAGACACTTAGACGATTTGTATTGTAGCTTGGACGTGTTGTACGGTCTGAGATAGGGAAAACAGCTACACCCGAAAACCTTCAAAAAATTATAGTCAGGCAGTGTTTTGTAAAGGACGGAATAGGGAGATTTGTTGGCTAAAGATGGAGTAGGCAGTCTGTTTATGAGAAAGACAGCGGTTTGAAATGCATCCCACCAGAAAAGCTGTGGAAGAGCAGCTGTAGCGAGGAGTGTAAGACCGAGCTCAATGATATGTCTATGTTTTCTTTCAGACTTACCATTTTGTTGATGCGTGTAGGGACAATGATGCCCCAAAACAATTCCTAACGACATAAGGATAGACTTCAAAGGTCTCAGATTCCTCCCAAATTGCTTGCATACCAAAATTTTTGTTTGAAATTGGCGTTCAACAAATTTGTAAAATTTTTGAAACACAGACGACACTTTAGATTTTGCAACTAAAGGAAAGATCCAAGTGAATCTTGTATAGTCATCAATAAAATGAACATAGTAACAATAACCATCGGACGACACAATTGGGCTAGGGCCCCATACATCACTGTGGACAAGTTGAAAGGGAGCAGTGGTGGTGATGTCTACCGAAGGAAAATTAAAGGAATGGATTTTCCCTAAAGCACATGCGTCACAAAAGCTAGAGTTCGACACTTTTATAGGTACTTTCATAGCTTGAAAAGTGTTACCTAACACACTATTACAGGGATGGCCAAGACGAGCATGCCACAATCGCATGCTTTTATTATTCTGGGCAACATAACAGGTGGACGGTAAAGTGGTATTAAAGAGAAAACCTCGATGCAAGAGGGTGGTCTCAGAACTCGATGTGGACTTTGTGAGATCCAGATGGTACAAACCATCTTTAAGGGTTCCCTCCAGCAAGACTGTGCGAGACTTTTTGTCCTTAACAAAACAGAAAGTTGAATGAAATTCTAAGAACACATCATTGTCTACAGTGAATTTCGATATACTGAGAAGACTTTTTGTTATGTGAGGAACAAACAAAACATTACTAAGTAGCAAGGGATGGGGAGATTGAGTGCTAGAGAGTGAAGTAGAGCCAATTTGTGTAATAGGAATTTGAGAACCATTACCTACAGTTAGCATTTCGGATCCATTATATGGATGGTGAGTATGTAGAGAGCTAGGATCAGCAGTGACATGCGCAGGTGCTCCTGAGTCCAAGTACCACTCGGATGAACTTGAAGTTTGAGAGCTAGGAGAGGGGACGTTATAGGCTGCGGGAGAAATATGAGACATGGATGCGACCTGAGATGGTGAGCTAAAAGGCAAAACTGAATTAACGCAAGATGTGGAAACGTTAGTAGAAAAAATATTGGCTTGAGTTTGAGATTGGGGAAATGGTATAGGTTCTGGTTCATTGAAGCTGACATCAAACCTTTTGTAGCATTTGAGAGCTACATGATTAGGTTTTCCACATAATTGGTAGATAGGTTTATTTCATTGAGTACCAACCTCCTCCTCTGCCACGATTGTTCATACCTTGTCCAGATCTGTTTCCACGACCTCGAGATTGGCCATAGGACTGTTGTCCATAGTTTTGATGATACACAGAATTGACTTGAGGTTGAAAAGCTGCATGGACAGTGTTCATAGAAATGGCTTGATTTTGAAGACGTAGCTCATGAGTTTGAAGCGCAAACTGAACTTCATGGAGGGATAGCTCCTCACATTTTGAAGACAACAGCACATTGATACTTTCAAACTCTGCGCCAATTCCTTGAAGAATATATGAAATGAGATCAGATTCCGAAATCTGTTAACCAATATTATATAATTGATCAGAAATTTCTCGAAATTTAAGGATGTAATCATCGATCGAAGAGGCTCCTTTCTTCAACACCGCAATGATTTAAGTCGCATCACATGAAGCTGACTCGTGAAACAAATAAGCTTCAAAGGCACTCCATATTTGAGCTGCAGTAGTACATCTACCTATATAACCCATCATTTTGGGAGAAATAGATGTAAGATCCAACTAAACATGAATTGATCTCGACGGCCACCGAGATAAGTCGATTTGTAGCGTATACGCTCGACTAGTTCCTTCAATGTATGATGCGATGTAAGAAATTGTGGTGGCACATATTGAAGTAATATGTCTTCAAAGCCATAAGCACGTGCTGTAGCAAGCACCTGAAATTTCCAAAAATTGTAGTTTGAGCGATCCAGTTTCAAACTGATTGGATGCATGGTTGGGAGAGAGATGGTAGATGATGTGGTGGAAGAATCCACGACTCAGCAGAAGAAGAAGCTGAGATGAACTGAAAGCAGAGAAAAACCAATTGATCAAAACACAAGCTCCGATACCTTGTTAGATTATGAACAAAGCCACAGAAATGTAAAGAGGAAAATCAGTTTTATTCAGTGCTTGTTCTCTATTTATAGAGATTACAAAAGAGTTCCTCATACGTATTACAAAGAGATAATTTAGCTAACCTTCTCTTAAAAACTTTGCCACATCATTATAACTACCTAACAACTTCTTAAAACAGAAATCTATTGTCGAACGGAATAATAGAAAGCACGATGCATGCATGCTAATAAAACAAGGTAATACAAATGGTTCGAGCCGCTTGGGCTACGGATGGTTTTGCCGGTAATCGAAGTTTTCATTTTTACTGCTCCATCTGTCATTTTAAAATAGAAGCTTTAAGGCCTCATTTATGAATTGTGTATTTGATGAATTTCGGATTTCTTGTTTGGTGGTATGTGTTATCTTATTTATGTACCCTAGTTAAGATAGTAATTGTTGTCGACAGTGCTTCTACAGAGGAATTGCACTGTGGGTAATGGGATCTCGCCACCGAGCTACTTACTTTGAATCATCGAGTCCACCAAGAATTGGATGGAAGAATCGTATCCCGCGCTGGTGGTCATGGGCACATTTCTTTTTGGAGCAACAGTCTTTTGTTTTGAAAATTCTCTTTGCCTTGTTATATATGTAAATATATTATATATAGTAGATGCATATTAGAATCCTATTAGATTGTGGTTAGAATCCTATTAGATTGTGGTTATTCACATGTATATATAGGAGCTCTTTCTTCGAATAAAGTGTACTTTTCATTCCCCATCTCATATGATAACATGGTATCGTGAGCACCAGGTTTTAGGGTTTCAATTTCGAGGGCCTGTGGTTTTCGAATTTCGTGGGTTTTTCAATTTCGTGATTTTCAAATCTAGGGTTTCGCGACCCATTTCGATTGGAGGCTCACCGGACGCCACCTCCCACCCAGCGGCTTCCCACCCTCCGACGCACCCACGGCCACCGGTCCGGCCGTTGGAATCTGGCGTGAATAGTACATGCGCCGCGCATGAACAGAGCCGACAGCCTCTCCGCGAGGGCGCGTCCCCGTCCGACCTCGCTTCCGCCAACGCTGTTGCCTCATCTCATCGTTCGGCGAGTTCTAGCCCGGTTTTGGTTTGCATCGATACATGGTGTGAAATTTTATTTTGACAGCCTCGCTTTCGCGATTTGTGTCTATTTTCGCATTTAGATTTGCTTTGCTTGGATTTCCGCTTTGTTTGGTTGAGGTTGCCGTGTTTTGGGTTATTAATATGTTTGAAAATAAATCGTTGATGTTGTATCCGTGATGTCGAAAATCACGGATCATAAGCTTTGTTCTACTAATTATATGGATCACGCCAAACCATTGAGCTATATTTGTCGAGTGTTTCATGGATCATCATCCGCCCCGACGATCCTCCTTCGTACGAAGCAAAGAAGAAACCTCGCTTCATGAGGATGCTCGCTTATTTTTATAAACACGTAATTGACAGACAAGACGGTTATCGCTTGATCACCCATCGCAACACCGCCAAAACTCTCACGACGATTCGAGTTTTTATATTCGGCAAAGGAAATGTGTCTCGATGTTTGATGTGTGCAAGCCTTTATAGGCCGTAGAAAGCGAGCTAAGTCTTACAGAGTATTTTATGTCATTCAAGAGAACTTATGCACTGAACGCACTACTCCGCTCACCCCATTTAGGAGTACAACAGCTTAACGCAAAAAGACGGCAAGCATGAATTTTTCGTCGGTCTTCGTCCGATTTTGAGACCGCCAAGTCTCGTGTTCTTTCTCGATACTCGATCTCTTCTTCGAGGAAGATTTAGCGTACTTCTTCGCACCGAGCATTCGACTAGTGTCTCATCTCGCACAAGATAATAGTGCTTTTATTAGTGGCGCTTCTTCCTATGCACCGAGCAGCCTGTACAAGAATGGTAATTCTAAGAGTCCTTCCGCCAAGGACATTGGTACAACAATTAGGCGTAGATCGGCCGGTCGGTTCGACCGATCAATCGAAATTTTCAAAATCGAAAATCGAACCGAAGAATTTTTTGAACCGAATCGAACCGATTTATAATTTCGGACCGATCAAAACCGAACCAAAATCGACGGGTTTGGCCGGACCAAAACCGATCAAATATAAATTATATATATATTTTTCTAAATAAACATATTTTATCATAATTATTTAATTAAAATATTAATTAATTATTATATAAAATATATAAATATATAAAATAATAGTTTCGGTTCGTTCGTTATCGATCGAATCTAAAACGAAATCGAAAATCGAACCAAAACCGATTTTAATTAAAATTTCAACCGAACCGAAAACCGATTAAAATCGACCGAACCGACCGAAACCAATCGGTTCGGTCGGTTTTTTCGGTTCGGTTCGGTCCATGCACACCCCTAACGACAATGTGGAATGTCAGAATCGCCATGAGATCGGGCATACCAAGCGCTTTTGTTCAAATATCCGTCCCAAGAAGATCCTCCGTCTCGCCATGTTGTCGACAAGGCAATATTGCCCATCCTAGTGATTCCATCACTATTTCGCCATGTAGTATGCACAATTTTGCAACATCGTGAACGGACCTCTCCATCTAGCCCTACCATCGCTCTCGCCGATTAGGGTAATCCTACTACCCACGCGGTTTCCTCGCCAACCACACGGGTCATCGATTCAGTGCCACAGATCATATGATGTAATCCCGCTTTGTTTTCCACATTCGAGTCACATCATAACACACCTTCTGGCCACTCTAGCCGATGGTTCACACTCCATTGTTCGTGGATAGGCACCGCCCAACCCACGCCTTCTTTATCCTTATCTTCGCCCTTAGTCTTCCTCGCCTCGCTTAATTTGTTATCCGCCGCCAGCTTACTCGCCATTCAATTGTAAGTGCCTCATTTTTCCCCGATTATTGCTTGTTTCGTGATCTTACGACGAGGCGATTATTGGTAAAGGGCATGAATCGTGTGGTCTCTATATCCCGAATACACAACCACCTTCTTCAAGAAGTGCGCGGTGTCGCTACCCTATGGATGTGCATTGTCGTGGGCCATCCATCCCTTCCTTTGTTAAAGCGTCTGTGTCCGCAGCTTTCTCGCTTTTCTTCTTTAGATTGTGAGTCTTGTCTTGCATAAACACCATCGTGTTAGTTTGAGTCCTCGAGTCAATAAGAGAGCTAATGCTCCTTTCGAGTTAGTTCATTCCGATGTTTGGGGTCCTCGTCCTGCTACATCCAAAGTCGGTTATAGGTATTTTGTTACTTTTGTGGATGATCATTCTCGTTTGATATGGATTTATTTAATCAAAAATCGCTCGAGTTATTTACCCATTTCTCCGCTTTTGGCCGAAATTAAGACCCGCCATGTGTCTGCTCAAGTCTTACGTTGATAATGCTAAGGAGTATCTATCCGATAACTTTTGTCGTTATATGGTCACTAATGGTATTCTTCATCAAACTTCGTGTCGACACACCGACTCAAAACGGAGTTGTCGAACGAAAAAATCGGATCTCCTCGAAACAGCTAGAGCCTTATTGTTTGCCATGAAAGTCCCTAAACACTTTGGGCGGATGCGGTTCATCGCTTGTTTTCTTATTAACCGTATGCCGCCCTCTCATTCTCTCCAAATTGCCTCCTTATCATGTTCTCTTCCGCCTAAATCTTTGATCCTATCACCCCTAAGATATTTGGTAGTACTTGTTTTGTTTGTGATGTTCACCACATGTTACTAAGCTTGACCCCAAGTCTATGAAGTGCATCTTCAGATATTCTCGAGTTCAAAAGGGTACCGTGTTACCGTCTGCACCTCAACAAATATCTGTGTCTCACGATGTAGCTTTCGTAACATACACCATTTACTACATCTTCCTCTTTCTACCTCGTGACGAGGATTCGATTTCTTGATCTATACTACCTCATCCGCTCGGTCTCCGTCTGCCTCCGATATGCCTACCTCCTATCATACAACAATATACTCGCCGTCCTTCCGCTCCCCGCACCGCTCATGCCATCAATCTTGGTTACTACTTCACCGATTCTCGTCCCGATGATCCAATAGCTTCGTCAGATGATCCTACACCGAGCATTGATCTTCCTATTGCTCTTCGCAGGTAAACGCCTCAGACTTATCCCATTTCGCATTTGTGTCATATAGTCGTTGTCTCCTTCATCTAAAGCTCTTGCTCCACCCTCGATTCTATTCCTATTCCTAAGATCAAGCTTCAAGCTTTGCCCATCCCGTTGGCGGGTTGCTATGATCGAGGAGATGAATGCCTGAAGGCTAATGGCACTTGGGAATTGGTCGACCTTCCTACCGGTAAACGCCCATCAGCGAAATGGGTGTTTACTATTAAGGTGAATCGATGGTTCCGCTGATCGTTTCAAGGCTCGCCTTGTTGCCAAAGGATATGCTCAAACTTATGGTGTTGATTATTTTGAGACGCTCACCTATTGCTAGGCTTGCTTCTATTCGGATTGTGATTTCCTCGCGCCATCATCATCGTCGTTATATCACCGGACGTGAAGAATGCCTTCCTTCACGAGTTCTAACCGACACCATCTATATGGAGCAACCGCCGGTTTTATTGCTCGTGAGTCCGGTAAGGCGTGCTATCTCCGTAAGTCATTGTATGGTTTGAAGCAAAGCCCTCGTGCATGGTTTGGCACGTTTTGCACGAGCAACACGATTGGCTCAAGCAATCAGATCCGATGATTCTGCTTTTACAAGTGCGTAGTCCGAGATAGAGCAATGACTAAATCTGCATGTGAGATTTTGTCTATTCATAAGTTTCTAAGTGAAGTGGGCTTACATGTCTCAATGCCCGCTGGTTATGGTGTGACAATCAGTCGCTCGCATATTGTTTCTAATTCAGCTTTTCCATGAACGAACCAAACACATTGAGATTGATTGTCACTGCTCGAGAGAAGATCAGAGTGGGCTGATTTCACCGGATATATGAAGATCAAGATCATTTAGAGATTTATTTACTAAGTCGCTTAATGGTGTTAGGATTGATTATTTGTAACAAGTCGGGCATGATTAACATCTATGCTCCAAATTGAGGGGAGTGTTATATATGTAAATATATTATGTATGGTAGATGCATATTAGAATCCTATTAGATTAGGGTTAGAATCCTATTAGGATTAGGTTATTCACATGTATATATCGGAGCTCTTTTCTTTGAATAAAGTGTACTTTTCATTCCCCATCTCATATGATAACAGCCCTAAATAGTGTGTGATGGCCACTGAGCACGTCTTTGGCACATTTGATCATTTTCTGATATTATTTCCCTTCCCATTTCCCTAAAAGTGGCATTGCCTCGACTCGAGTGAGTGACTTATGATAAATGTCCTCTGTTTCTTTATGCTGTTCAGGAGATACACTCGGCTCTTTTATATACATTCCTTGTGAAGTGATGAAGCAATGCATGCAGGTTCAAGGCTCTAAGAAGTACTGGACTTCTGTTGTGGTAAAAGAAGGTTCTCAGGCAAAACTTGGTTTGCCCACATATGGATACTATCCTCGAATGTTTCAAGCTGGACGTTCAATATGGAAGGAACAAGGGCTAAATGGACTATATGCAGGGTATATAATACCTTAACCTGGAGTTATTTTTCTCAGTACTTTTTCCAAAAGCTTTTACATTTTCGACAAGATCTGTTGGAGCATTTTTAGTTGGACGATAGAGTAAGTAACTAGCATTCCATTAGAAATTGGCGACTAAATCAAAGAAATTAGAACAAACAAAATAGATGATACTTGCATGATGTTGGGATTGTTTTCTGCATCATACTATTTGGCAGAGCAAAAATAGCATTGTATTTGAAGGTGTTACTAAGCTGTATGTTGTGACTATGCTTATAATATTAATTAGTAACTGAGTTTTACCTTTTGCTGTTCGCACCTGTATAGGTTGTATCTGCACTCAATTCTGTTTTTATAGAAGAAAATGTTGATTTCATCTCTAATTATCTTGAATATTAAATAATTTTTGCAGATACTGGTCCACACTTGCACGAGATGTTCCATTTGCTGGACTTATGGTATCAAATAAATTCTGACTGGCTTTGATAATTATCAAAACATTGGCTGCGCTATTTGTTTACCTCCAGCTGGGGATAGGCCTTGCCATGTTCATTTTTTTAAATATCTGAATCAATCAGCAATATTAGTTCTCTGTCACAATGCCATAGTAAGTTACTTTTACAGAACATGGAAATTATATGGATTACTGCTCTTAACGACTTTTTTTATGTATAGCATAGATGATAAAATTGTGAAAATTGATAAAAATTTAAGGTCGAGGTGTGACAGTGTGAGATGATTAGGTTCTTGTTGTCTCAAAACCCGACTGAGAAGTTTGTTTATTCATGGGATTTTCACAGTATAAATATCTCAAACTCTTTTTCAAGTATGTTCTCGTCAACCTCCGTTTCTGGCCTATTCTATCTCTCTGTACAAACAGATGCAGCCACCTATATCTTTCTCTTTGTCTATGCTCATTGCATCCATGAATTTTCAACTTCTGGAGAATATTTATGTTGCTTTATATGTTCACTTTCATTACATCATATGATGATCTCTAACTTTGTGTTCAAATTACAGTTTACCTTCTATGAAGCTTTTAAGACCATGTCACAATATGGGAGAGAGAGAATTTTCCCCAATTCAGATTTCCATACTAATAGTAATTTTGAGGGGCTTGTATTAGGGGACTAGCTAGCGGTATGTGTGCTGTTTAAATAGCATAGCGTATCTCTCATCTCTCCGCTCAATATGAACTGGACAACTGGCTTCGTCATTGTACGAAGTTTCATGCTTGTGATATTTTTTGCTGTTCAGGTTTGAGCGCATATCTCACTACTCCGCTGGATGTTATCAAAACCAGATTGCAAGTACAAGGGACCACCATCAGGTAATAGCACGGTCTTTACGCTACTACTGAATGACAAGTCATCATGGTTGCAAAGTACTATCTTTTATTCAGGAAGAAATGATGGCAATTTATTTTAACATTTTTCTAATTTTCTTCATATTATTTGCAGTTGCATTCCTTGTAGTTAGCTAATGGTGCTATAATGTGATTGCATGTTTTCATATTCCAGTTCAACAGTCATAAAGACCTTTTTACTACAATATCCTTGACATGGAAGTACTTTCCCAGGTATGCAGGATGGCTGGATGCCGTTTATAAGGTATGTCATGCTGAAGGAACTAGGGGGATGTTCAGAGGCAGCGTTCCCAGAATTGCATGGTATATACCGGCATCAGCTCTCACTTTCATGGCCATAGAATTTCTCAGGGATCATCACAGATTAACTAGTATATCAATTGACAAAAAAGAGTCTTCGTTGCAAGAGGTTTCCTGAAGAGCCGATCATATATTCATTCTTTATTCAATCCATCATTGTTCGGTACATGAAAGGGCTAGGAATATGTATATACACAGGAAACAAAGGTATTTTCATGCCTATGTAACAAATCGTTACATCAATCTGCTGATAATGCAAATCAGACTTCTAGTTGAAATTCCAGTAACAACTAGCATTACAGGTAAAAGGATGTCTCGTTTCTTGAATTATATTTGTGGGGTTCATGGTGAGAAACTGTATGTACATATCCATAATTTCTGGTTAGAAGCGGAAGCAGCTAACAGGAGCTTTTCCTGTAGATCTCATTTTTCTAGCTTTATCTTTCACAAAGGATTCTTCCTGTTTTAGTTTGTCCTCGACACGTGCTCGTGTTCCCTGAGCTATATGGTCGATCCTGGTTATCTTCAAGTTTCTTGATTTTCTGAGCTCCAAATCTCCCTGCAATAACAACATATTAAGTTACGTTCATTCTTTTTGCAGTTAAGTCAGCAGCAGATGTCAATATAGGCAAACCTTCTTCCTTTCAATCTGATGTTTCTCTTCCAATTTCTTCTCGTTTTCCCAAGCTTAATCTCGTTGTGCAAATTTTCGTACCTATATGTAGATTAGACGAAACTCAACATCTGTGTTGACTTCTGAGACTAAAAATCCGGGCTCCGTCACTGCAGTAGGGAATCTAATCTTACCGTTTACGAATCTTGGCTATCTGGGCCATTTCCCAAGCATCTGCTTTGGAATTTGGTTGGCCAAGTGTGGTTGAAGTTTGCTTGTGCATTTTATCATAAGCAAAGGAAATGGCAGGCGTAACAGATGATGAACTCGAAGTATCTTCCTTAGATGCCTTTCTTATAGAACCTTTCTCATACACCCACAAAAAAGTAGAAAAGAAGTAATTTTATTACCATATCTTCATGTTAACACAACACTTAGGAAGTAGTAAAATAAATTGAAAAAGAGAAGAAAGAAAAGTTAATAACCTCCTTGTCGTGGGTCTTGTTTTCTGGTATTTACTCTTGCAATTTTAGGGTTTGGAGTGATTCCTCCAAGAGAATGAATTGAATGTGCCGAAGCAGCAACTGCAGAGGCATAATCAGAGTCATCCGATCCGATTCATAATTGCGTCGCATCATTGGATTAGATTGAAATTAAATTTGTTTATCTTGTTATGAACAGTGAGAAATGATATCATGAGACCTGCAAACACAGTTCTCTCTCTATATATATACATATATATTTTGAACATTAAAATCTAATGATAAAGCAAATATTTTTTCTCTCTTTTCTTACAATCTTTGAGTTCTCTTCAATTAAATGTGGGACGATGCAAGCCATCTTTCTGCTTTACGAATAACTCAAAATTAACCTAATTAAAAGGTGAGCTTTTTACAAAGTTTTGGTTTAATGCATGCTTGTGATCACCATATTCTGATTCCTTGTTGTTGCAGTATACTCAGATTCTCGTGCATGCGTGTTTGTTGTTAACTGTGCATATTGTTATAGCAATATGCACCCAAAATGTAATATTCTTTTTACGCTTTCTCTTTCCTCTAAATTAATTCAACAATATTTCACAAAATCTTCTCTGTTAATATCGAGTTCCTAACAATTAAGGCATAAAAATATAGAGTAAAAGACAGTAGTTGGGCCCTACGATTAAGGCCACAAAACTATTTACATATTATACTATCATTTGCTTGCTCATGATGTCCTATTTGTGGTCTTACTTTACACGAAATTTGTTTTTCAAACATTTTATTAAAATACGTATATGATCTGTCTCATCTTGCTCGGATTTTCAATTTACTTGCCCCAAATTTGGTTTGTGTTTTGTTCTTCTCGGGAAAACACTATTCGAAAAATGTTTGGGTGAACTATAAGAATGTGCTTATTTTACCCCCCTATGACGAGAGAAGTTTCCTTTTTGTGTAAGATAAAAGAAAAGGACAATAGCACTTTGGTTGTGTTTTTGTTCTTCTCGGCTTGATATCATAAGACATTGGTCTATTAAAATCTGTGATGTTTTTTTGGCCACAAACACCCATACATAAATATAGGATTTGCTTTTTCTTACGAATAGTTATTATTTTGCATTATAAAAGTAAATAATATCCCCTTATATAATTATTCCATCATTCGCCATTAGATATATGCACTATTTTTCAATTCCACTCATTATTTTATTCATATTAAAGTATCTAAAAAATTGTGTTTATGAAAGAAATATTAACCTATGAATACACAAACTTTGAATTTTTTCTAATTTTGTATATATATATATATATATATATATATATATATATATATATATATATATATATTTAACCTTTATATACACGAATTTTCAAGTTTTTGATTTTTTTTTCAAAATTAGAACCACCCCAAATTAAATGTGGTGCGACAAAATTAAAACTGGGTGAAATCGATTTGATTCCATCTCAACTAGAAAAATATAAAAATAAATTAAATTCTAACTAACCAAGAGAGATAAAGAGAACAAAGAGAGAATGTGTTTAGCGTCCCACCGACACCTTCATTTTCTCGATCGCCGCCGCCATCGGATTATGTCCTACCGACCTCTCCGATCCCCGATAGCTTCGAGATCGCCACCGAATGAAATGGTGAACCCGAGATTATGGCGGTGTCTGTCACAGAGACGCCGAGGATCTCGCTTGATCAAGAATAGCAGACGAGCACTACAAGAAAGTGCGAATCAACGACGGAATTTTCCGTCGTTATATCAATAAGTCCGTCGGTGATATTAAATAACGACGGAAAACGGCGAAAAGACCGTCGGTACAAAAATATCGCTATCCCGATCAACGACGACTAGAAGTCCGCCGCTGAAACACCGACGATCAACGACGGATATAGACGCCGCCGCCAGCACGCACGACCGCCGCCGATCAACGACGGATATACCGTCGCCGATCAACGACGGATATACCGTCATTGATCAACGACGGAATGTTATCCGCTGTCAATCAACGACGGAACAGCGACGGATCGACCGCCGCCGATCAACGACAATGATATCCGCCGAGATCAACGACGGACATCCGCCGCTGATCTAAGACGGATACTATTCTTCGCTGATCAACGACGGCCGCCTAAATCGGTGATCCGTAGTTAATTATTTAAAAATTAAACCTATTTTTTCACATTTATCGCACTCCGCTATCGACGGTCACCTGTTTTATTCATACCTCAACAAACTCAACAATTCATCATTCAATTCAATCCATACAATCCAACATTCATGAAATCTCAACGACGTTCAATTCAAACACGTTCAATTAACTCTATTGTATAATCCATTCAATCCATATAGAAAAGTAAATAAAAAAAAGTGTGCAAGTCCAGAGTATGAAATAAACAATACAATATGATCAATAGGGAGGAGGTGGTGGTGGTGCAAGCCCATTGTGTGCTAGAAGTTGATCCAGTATGCGCTGCTGAGCTTCTAAGCGTGTCATCAACGCCTCATGCTCTTCGCCTTTTTCGTCGTTTATCCGCATTCGTGCCACCCGCTCCTCCCGCACCGCTTCTCCATGTCTATAAAGCACCGGTCATATACCTGGGACACGAATCGAGATGTGGCATTGAAGACTCGCTTTCAAACTCTTTGCAAGTGCACCAACACCGAAAATCCATTTCTTCGAGAGCCCACCCACGGCACCCACATAGATTCGCTCATGTCCAAATCAAGGCCACCGAACCTTCTACGAACGGCTTTGGGTGACTAGCTCGGACTTTCATCTACATTTATAACGATAACTTATAGTTGATGTACGCTCATATAAAGTATGTGAATTGCAATTAAACTAACACATACCCCAATAGATCCGGATGTCTCGTCAAGATAAGAGTCATCCTTGTTGACGTGAAGGATGTTATAAGTATCGCATGCATAACCGCTGATGAACTCATTTCGCACCTTTTGCAACCAAACAAAATTGCAATCATACAATCTATATAAAATTAGTAATAAAATCATGCATTACATCTATATAAACATTACCAACTCGGTAGCATATCAAGAATCGGCTTCGAGCCTCCCTTGGCTCGACCGCCTGCTCCTCGGTCCCGCAGCTCGACATGCAACACCGCCGGCAACCTCCGACTTCCCTTCATGGCTTCGGTGTCCCAATAAGCAAGCCAAGTAGGCTATTCATCCTCGTGGATGCAAAGAGGTCTCGCCCTACTCTCGCCATACCTTGTGGCTTGATGCCACAAACAAAGTCTCAGAAGGTCGTGCGGTAATAGATACCAAAGGTCATATATGACCTCATCCGGGATATCCTCGTCCCAATGTAAACGTTGATTCAAGTAAAAGCAAATTCCAATTCAATAACAAATTATGACTATATGTTTATTGATAATTAATAACCGAATGAGCATTAATTAGCAAACAAAAAAACTATCAATATAATTATAGATCCTAGATGAATATACAATCACCGTAAATATTAGAACAACTAATTAACAATCACAAAAAGGTGTTTAAGATTGTAAACAAGTTTATAAACATGCTTTTTCTTACATTGAACTCGTTGAAATAATCGTCCTTCACCGATCGTGGCGCCATTCTCCAAATTAAAACCACAGGGTTCTCGACCACTTGAATATACGAAAGCAGCGCCAGAACCACATTATATGGGACTAAGTTATCTGATAAAACATAAATATCATTAGTTCAACAAAATAAAAATACATATTGTAATTGAAAGTATAACAAATACCCCATATCATCGATCGAAAGCGTAGTCCGTCTCCGTCCTCACCGAGACGTAACCCACCCAAGTCGAAGTCAACTCGAACTCAACCTAAACTCAAGCTCCAGCTATATCAGGGATATCCTCATCCTCCAGCCGGATGCGATCAACAGAGGCATTGATGCCTCCCTCTGATCCCGATGAAAAAGACGATGATGACCCACATCCTCTAGCAGATCGAGATCCACGCCCTCAGGCATCTAGCAAAATAGATCAATCAATAAGAAAACAATTCATATGTCATATGAAAACATACTATCCAAACATTTTTCTATCAAATTGATTCAGATAAACGTTATATTAATCACTATAGTCGTCATAGCCATCATCATTGTTATCTTCCTCACCGCCAAGTATGTATCTTCGCCTTCTTCACTATTGTTTTCATCTATGTCTATCAAGCCACCACCATGATGTATTATTGTGTCGCCATCGCTCATATCTAGATTAGTTGAGATGATTAAGTCATCTTTCCGATATGGTTGGTCCGATGGTATTTCGATGTTAATGTTTGAAATGAGACTTCAATTTGGATCGTGCTTTTATCTTAAAAACTTTCCATCAATCATTCTTAGACCGATTCATACTCGGATAAGTATAATAATATACTTGGATGGTTTGGTCACTAGTACGAATGGTTCGTACTTATTATACCGACGCCGTATGATTTATATAATCCAATTTGAATTGAGGATGCATCAAGTCCCGCACGTAGATGGATCAAACCATCGACACTTGAATAATGTAGTCATCTTTTAGGTAGACCGTGATACTCTAGTTCACACACCTCCAACAAACGTCCATAATAATCGAGTTCGCCATTATCATCTCGAACCATAACAATCACCTTTATGCAGACACCACTCGCTCATAGTGGATCGAGACGACCCATGAGACATCGTATGAAATTTATATCCATTCACATTGTATCCCGGTATGTCGTGACTAATGTTAACGGACCTTTGCAAGACTAATCAAAATTGATTCTCAACATTGTCATGGATTTAAGACCGCAATAGTAAAATAATGTGGAAATAAGACTCCCATCTACATTTAAACCATGATTGTAGTATTACTATATAAAGACTAGATAATATCACTAGTGAACGGAACCACGACGCAAATTGTGATTCCATCCGATCGTTGATTTCTTGCTCTAAGATAGAGTACGCTGCGGTGATCCACAAATAACCTTAAACACAAAGATATCGCTATATATAATAATCTATATACAAATAAATGGTATAATTTAGTAATAGTACATACTTGAGATATGTCTATGTAACTTCTACACGCTTGATTAGAACATATGTGAAATGTATGATACTCTTTGTCATCCAAGTATCTCTTCGACATATTTCCAAAATAATGTCCTTTTGTTTGAATATCGATAGTTTATCTAGATGTTCGCCGATCTAACAAAGATCCGCACCATCAAAGTTACGAGGCACATTCAGATGTATTGTGCTCACATGTACCTCAAAGTAATATGAGCAAAAGTAGATGCTTCTTCCACTAAGTAAGCATTACAAACAGAACTTTCCACTCTAGCCTTGTTCCTTACATTGTTTTTCAACTTCGTAGGTATTCATGAATGGGGTTAGTTTATATACATATACTTTGTTATTTTCAGTTGCTTTCAAACGGGTACATCCATCTATATTGAATGTGTCCGCATAAGCGAGCTTCACGCCTAAATGAATCGGAAGATGCTCCATCAATCAAAAGTCGGGTGGAAAGATGCGCTCAAGCTTGCATAAAGTGATAGGATATTCTCATTGAGTCTCGCACATGCCCTCACTTTGTATATTCGAGAGGTTAAGTCTTTGAAAATAAACTCAACTCGCGATCGCCTTCCACACATTTTTGGGGAGTAATTCACTTAAAAGCAACAGTAAAATCTGCTATATGAACACATAATACCGTGACTTTTCATCCCAAACATCTTAAGTTTACTCATGTCGACACATCTTCCCATATTTGATACATAACCGTCTGGAAATCGTAGGGTTTTTACCCATTCAAACAAGACTTTCTTCTCGTTCGTGTCAAGTGTGTAACAAGCTTTTGGATACTTGTTTGTCACATCATTCTTTTTCAAAGATGGCCTCGAGTAGTACATGTTTAGCTTCTCCCTAGATTTGGTCGTATCTTTTGCCTTCCCCGCACGCTCAACACTGTATTGAACACATTAACAAACACATTCTTCTCAACGTGCATGACATCCAAGTTGTGACGAATTAAAAGGTGTGGCCAGTAAGGCAAATCCCAAAATATACTACGTTTTTTCCACCCAGTGCCAAAACGACGAGCTACAACCTTATTAATTGTATCACTATTCTCTTCAGTAACTTTTACTAATCTCATCATCTCTATTTCAGCCAATACATCTTCGTCTGATCTTGCCAGTGGAGGTTCAGCTGTACTAATCTTATTTTTGAGGAAATTTTTTCTATCTCTACCAAATGGATGGTCCTCAGGTAAAAACTTTCGATGGTTATCAAACCATGATTGTTTTCCACTATGTGCTAGGGTGAAAGCTTCAGTGTAATTCATTCAATGCGGACATGCAAGTCTTCCGCAAGACTCCACCCGCACAACATAGAGTAGGCAGAAAATCGCTAATTGTCCACATCAACGCTGCTCGCATTTGAAAGTTTTGCTTCACCGACACGTCGATGTAAGAACACCTATATTCCACAACTCTATCAATTCAGCTATTAGTGGCTGCAAAAAAACATCTAATTTCTCCTTTGGATTCTCGTGGGTCGTGGATCAGGATTGTAAGGAACATGTATTGTTCCTTCATACACATCCAAGGTGTTGGATTTGATATCAAAGCATTTGGTTGAGCTTGTATACAATGTTTCGTTACCACTATTACAATCTCCTATCCGATTTGAATACTTGATTGCATATATCCGTGTCCCCTTATCTCATATATAAGTTAGATCATACAAGGTGTAGAAGATCACGTAAGTCCGTATGATTGGTCAAGCTTAATGAGATATAAAAGTTTCACAACCGAGACGACTTAAGGACGAGTTGTCGGCTTAGCCGCAGATAGATAAGAAGTGACTTGACTTAGTTGCTTGTCTATGCCGGTACGCCTCGACGTATCAAGGATCACAGTGAGATGTGTTCTTCTTTCTCGACCGCCGTGAAGAACCAAGATCTCGTGACTTACGATGATCTAAACCTCGATAAGGTATTAGGTGAGTATGAGTTGTCGACCATCACTTTGACTTGTTATGAGTGAGGGTTATATGTTCTAACCCAAGATTCTCCGCATCTTGGGTGGTGGCGTCTTGTATGTCACGCTAGTTATCTCAGACGAGTCACCGTATCCGCTAGGATGATGACGCCCCTTAAGGAGCTCAAAGGTTTATTGTACTAAACCCCGCAGTTGAGTTAGCTCAAGCACAATAATAAGGTTGAGTGGTACTACTTAAGGAAATGAAGTTATTAATCGCTTTAAGCAATGATTGCTATAAATGATTAATGGACGCTCGATTTCTTAAATACGGGATTCAGAATGTCTAAGTGCAAGCCCGACTCAACTTCGTAATAAAGGGTAATTCAACATTCTTTCTAGTGGCATGATCGAATGTTTATAAATTAATTTATGTTCAATGAACATAAGATAATTAATTTATTTGAGGCCCATCTTTATTCCTTGCATTTGATCCTGGCCGGCCCATCCAGCCCGTAGCAAGAGGAAAATCGCGCCCATGATGCTCAATTGGCAAGATTTTATTCTCTTTATCCCACAAGGATATAATTATATTTATGGTATATGCATAGATCCTTTCCATATAAGATTATGGTAATAATCCCGAGAGTATGGAAATAATCCGTGAGTATGGAAATAATCCTAAGATTATGGTAATATTCCATAGATTATGGTAATTTTCCATAGGATTATGGTAATTTCCATATGGGATTAAGGTAGTGCATTATAAATATAAGGTATGAGATAAAGTCTAGGTTAATGTTCACATATTGATCCTAAGAATTTTCGCCACCCTCATACCTTGAGAGAGTTTTCAAAATTGTGAGAGCTCGGTGATTTTCCTGTATTCTCCATAGATCGCCCTCACCGACGCTGGAGATTGGGCAACCGGATACAGCCCGTAAGGTCAAAGCACGAGTCCGATCCGCTCGATCCGCTCATCTCGCTCCACCGACCTCTTCGTATCCAAAGGTAAACACGTGAAAACCCCTACGTGTTGCGATTTAATTATATAGACGCATGCTAGGTTTATAATCAATGTATGGTGAATTAAACACCCAAGATGGATCTCGGGCAGGGTTAACATACGCTATCCCTACACTGGTATCGAGCCCGGGATCGTAATCTCGGCTCGCTGGATTAATTCACGCTGATTATTACGTGCGTTTAATAATTGTGGATCCGCTGCTCATCGTGGCTCGCTTATTGTTTTTGTTGGTTTTGTTTTTGCACCACGAGAAAATCCGTGGTTAGATTAGATTTTATTATGTAAATCTTATCTCGTAAAAGAAGAACGAAGACGAAAGAACGAAGAACTAAACGACGGAAAACAGTCTCTACCGTCATCCTGGTGGTTTCATGAAGCGAGCCTCGCGGTCGCGAGGGCGATCGCGAGGGCCGCTGGCGACGGGCGCTGCTCGCGCGAGATCCTCGGCGCTTAGCGAGCGAGCTTCGCGTCGCATGAGGAGTACCCGCGAGGTTGCGCGGTCGCGCGAAGCTAGCGGGCGGCGGCGGGCGCGTTGGCGAGAAACCGAAGGCCATGAAAGCGACTTGCGGTCGCGAGGTATGGCCGGGCGGCGACGACGCCTCGGCAGACGCTCGGCGCTTGGGCGTGGCGCGCAAGACGCGCAGCCGACGGGTCGCGGTCGCATTAGCGATCGCGAGGTAGCCCGCGAGAACACGCGGCAAGCGGCGCACGCAGGGCGCGGCTGGGCCGGGCTTTGCCTAGCGCTGCCCAAAGATGATTGGGCCGACCCGCCCGCACCGCTTTTCCAGCCCAATCCAGATTTTCCGGTCCGCGCCGCACGCGAGGCCTATTTGTTGAATCCGTCCGCGCGCGCACGCGAGGCCTGTTCAAGTTTAATTTCGCACTTTGTAAATCTATGTAATATATTAGATTTAAATGTGCAGTGTTTCACGATTGGGCCGCTGATGAACGCTTTTGTTTTATTTTTATCGCTCATATGCATGTCGTGGATGTTTAAATTATGCAAGAGTACGTTATGTATGTTTATATTACGTTGACAAACCTTAAGTGTTTTACGAATTGGATGCGCATAGTAAGCATGCTAGGTTTATCGCGCTTATCAAGCTTTTTAGAATTTCGCGAGCATGTTTTACATGTCGAGTTCTATAGAAAAGCATGCTAGATTACGTGATCTGCATGGACAAACCTTTGAATAAAAAGACTAAGCAAGCAACCCGACAAATTAATTTTTCAAATTAAAATGTCAAGACCTCCACTTTTGATCTCTAAACAAAGTGAGACGACTGTGAGTAAACGCCCACACGCGGGCTTGCTTGCTTGCTTATCATAAGTTTGTTAGATGAGATTTCTAAATAAAACATTTTAAATCTATTGAGAAGTGGAGTTTCATGTAAACGCTCACACGCGTGGCTTGCTTGCATGTGCGATTTTCATAAGTTCTCTAGAGATAGATATAAAATGAGATAACAAAAGAATTTGAATTGAAGCGGTATGGTCCGAGTGAGTATACCAATTCTAAGAATTCATTTTCACGTTAAAATTGTGGTCATTGCTTAGACATCACCTCAAGTACAACTTCCCGCCAAGTCCTTCTCGCGATAGTGACGTGGTCAGTAAGGTCCAATCATAATTTCATTTGTCATAAGGATAAGTTGACATGGATTGAAATTAAACGACTAAAAGGTATATTTTAGTCCGGTCAAGGGTTCATGTAAACGCCCACACGCGTGGCTCGCATGGGATTCCTCGGGCGATTGGAGGTTCAATTAATATTGTTTTATCAAAGGTTACAATATTATTGTTACGAATTATTTGCGATCGATGTTTATGTGTTTTACACTATCGCTTCAGATATGTCTCTTACGCCGATTATCAATATGCTCGCACAAAACCGTTATCCGTCCAAATTTTATCGAGTGGAAACGAAACATGGAATATGTTCTTATCAAGAACACATGTTTGTTCTCACTACTCCTAAACCCGATGCCCTTATCGACGATCGACTAATGAGCAATGAGAGTCAAGCGACTTTGGAATAAGTCAAACAATACGGCTAAATGCTATATGATGACTACTATGTCCAAAGGCTTGCAATGCTGACATCGATCGATGGTAGACGCGACCGACATTTGGTCAAGTCTCGAGAGTAAGTTTGGGCATGGATCGGACAATCCGCCCACACAATGAGAGAAATCTTCATGTAAGATGGAAGAAGGAAGTTCGGTTCATGAACATGTCTCCCACACGACTCATCTCATGGATAGTCTTGATCGGTTGGGAGGAGGTATCGACGGCGGCCAAGGTCGATATCATCCTCAATACACCGCCCAAGTCTTTTGAGAACTTTTGCGTGAATGCGATCATGAGCAAGACCGAGTTTACACTTAGTCGGTTGCTTAATGATCTCGTTGTGCGGAAGGAGTTATGGGAAAAGGAGCACATGCTCTTGCTAGCACATCTAAGGGCCCAAAATTTTCATCGCAAAATGGAAATAGAAAAGGGTACCAAAGGTGGTAGAGGCAAGGAAATAGTGGGAGTAATGGGAGCAAGAACATGGTTGCCATCGGAGGCTTGAAGAAGCCGAAGGAGGCGGCAAGTGCTTCAAGTGCGGTAAGACCGGGCATCAGGCCAAGTGCCCTATGCTCAAGGCTCAAGGTACACCATTTGCTTTAGTAACGGAAACATGTTTAGCGACTTGTTCTACCCATTCTTGGGTAGTAGATACGCGAATCGATCATGTTTGTTACACCTGCGTGGGTTCCTGCGACAAGAGAGTCGCTTGATGGCGAGATAACGATCTCCATGGGCAACGCGCGAAAGTCAAGTCGCTGTAATTGGAGATGTTCTTTATGTTTTGGGACAACAGCTTTAGTTTTGAAAGACGCTTTATATGTGCCGGATTTTCATGAACCTTGTTTCTGCTTTCAAATTATTTACTCATGGATATTCGTTATTTTGATAGTGGTGTTTCTATCATAAGAAATGACGGTTATCCGTGTTGGCACCTTATATAATTCGCTTTATACTATTTCGCAAAACATAATACCTATAACTATGTTGCATCTACATCAAACCCTAAAAGAGAAAGTTTTTTCAGAAGATGACTCTACTTTTCTCCGGCATCTTAGATTAGGTCACATAAATCTAAATAGGATCCAAAGACCGCTAAGAATGGAGCGTTGGTAATCTCACGGTTATCTGCTCCCAAATCATGAATCCTGAGATAAGGTAAGATGTCGACTGCACCCTTCAAAGCAAAGGGTTATAGAGCCAAAGAAATGTTAGAGTTAGTCCATTTCGACTGTGTGGACCGATGTCCACACAAGCTCGTGGAGGGTACGAGTATTTTGTCACTTATCGACGACACTAAGGTACGGATACGTATACCGCTTCACCGCAAGTCCGAATGCTTTGAGAAATTCAAAGAGTTTAAGGCGGAAGTGGAGACTAAGTTAGGTAAGAGTATCAAGTCATCATGTCCGATCGCGGTGGCGTAATACCTCAAGAACGAGTTTATGGACTATCTAGTGAAGTGTGATATTACATCCCTACAAGACTTCACCGGCACACCACAACAAAATGGTGTGTCGAACGAAGAAATAGACTCTTTAGAAATGGTTAGATCTATGATGAGTTATGCTACATCGCTTATTTCGCTCGGGGTACGCCTTAGAGACGGTGGCATACTTGCTAAATCTAGTACCGCCCAAGTCATCGAAAAGACCCCTTCGAGTTGTGATTTGGGCGCAGCTTCAGTTTAAGCCACATAAGGATATGGGGCCCAAAGACACGGCCAACAAGAAGGCCGACAAGTTGGAGGCTAGATCCGACGCAAGGTCGTTTATTGGCTATCCTAGAGGAACGAAAGGTGGTTTATTCTATAGTCCTAAGGATCAAGGTCATTATTAGACTAATGCCCGATTCTTAGAAGAGGATTATATGAAAATCATAAGTCCAAAGTTGAAATCATTCTTCAAGAATTAGAAGACGATCGTATTCCACCACCGACAGGCCAAAGGTACGAGATGTCGAGTCTAGTGGGAGGATCGACACCGATACTTCAAGAAATTGAAGTGGGTCGAGTTCCACCGAGATCCGACCGTATAAGTGGTACCCACACAGCAAGTTGTGCAAGTTAGAGAACCACAAGTATCTCGCACTCACCGCTGCTATCAGGCTCCGTAGAACCTCGTCAGTAGTGGGAGGTTGTTCGTCAACCCGAGCGATTTATGTTCGTGGGTGAATCTTCGGATTTGGTCCCAGCAGATTTAACATGCAATAATCGACCCATGGGCATACAAAGAGGCGATACAAGATATTGATGCAAGATCATGGCACACCGCTATGGACTTAGAAATGGAGTCCATAACGCTATGGATGTATATGAAAAGACACCTCTACCGATGGCAAGGAAGCCATAGGTAGTAAGTGGATATACAAGAGGAAGAGAGATTCGATGGAGAGGTTTCGCTTTCAAAGCCGTGCTGTGGCGAAAGGGTACACTCAGATTGAGGGCATCGATTTCGACGAGACTTTTCACCGTAGCAATGCTCAAGTCCATCGTAATTTTCTAGCCATAGCAGCCCACTCGAACCTAGAGGTTTGGCAATGGATGTTAAACCGCTTTTCTAAACGGTTACCTTGAGGAAAGTAGAGACATCTATATGCAGAACTCAAGGTTATGTGGTAAAGGGTGAAGAGCATCTAGTATGGAAGCTAAGTCCATTTATGGACTTAAGCAGCCTCCCGATCATGGAACTTACGCTGACGAGGTGGTAAAGTCCCATGGATTTACCCAGCTGCTAGCGAGAGTTGTGTGTATCGGTTAGATGTCAACGGTGATGTGGTATTTCTTGCACTTTATGTAGATGACATCCTTCTAGTCGGGCAACAACGTGAAGTCGTTATCGACGAAAGAGTTGGTTATCCGATCGGTTTCAAATGAAAGACCTAGGAGATGCAACAGACATTCTTGGGATCAAGGTTTACCGAGATCGCAAGAAGAAAATGTTGAGCTTATCTCGCGCCTTACATTGATACATGATGATTACTGTTTAGTATGCGCACCGCCAAGAAAGGATTGCTACCTTTCGGATATGGCGTTCCTTTATCTAAGACGCATCACCCATGACGCAAAGGAGATAGAGGAAATGAGACAAGTTCCTTACGCTCGCCGTAGGAAGTCTCATGTACGCAATGCTATGCACGAGGTCCGATATCCGCTATGCGGTAGCATAGTAGCTAGATATCGATCAACCTCGATAAGCTCATCGATCGCAAGAAGCATATACCTGGCACCGAAAAGGACTCGAGATTATAGGCTAGTTTACCATGCGATAGTCTAATGCCTTGGGTTATCTGCACTGGATTTCCAAGTCGACCGTGATGAGAAAAAGTCAACCTCTGCCATGTGTTTACCTTGGGAGGTGGAGCCGATCCTCAAGTGGAGGCAAAGCAACGATGCATTGCGGACTCTACCATGGAAGCCGAATATGTAGCCGCCCTGAGGCTTCTAAGGAGGTCAGATGGTTCAAGAACTACTCATGGATCTAGGCGTGGTACCGGTTTGCCCAAGAGTATCATAGTTTACTGTGATAACTCAGGTGCAGTGGCAAACTCGAAGGAACCACGGACCCACAAGGCGACAAAACACATAGAGAGAAAGTACCATGTCATACGAGAAATCGTTAGACGAGGTGACGTGCTGATTGAAAAGATTGATACGACGGAAAATCTAGCGGATCCATTCACGAAGAGCCTGCCGCAAAAAGTCTACGATGAACACGTTAGAGGACTCGATTGCGCTGATGGCACCCACTTAGAAAGGAAACTTTGTATAAGTGGGAGAAGCAAAGTGATGGTTGTTTGTAATAGCTAGTAGAAAGACACATTGTATACTAAAAGTTTGCTTTAGTATAAGTGGGAGATTGTTGGATTTGTACATCGAAGCGCTTGGTTGAGCTTGTATACAATGTTTCGCTACCACTATTACAATCTCCTATCCGATTTGAATACTTGATTGCATATATCCGTGTCCCCTTATCTCATATATAAGTTAGATCATACAGGTGTAGAAGATCACGTAAGTCCGTATGATTGGTCGCTTAATGAGATATGAAAAGTTTCACACCGAGACGACTTAAGGACGAGTTGTCGGTTTAGCCGCAGATAGATAAGAAGTGACTTGACTTAGTTGCTTGTCTATGCCGGCACGCCTCGACGTATGAAGGATCACAGGAGATGTGTTCTTCTTTCGACCGCCGTGAAGAACCAAGATCTCGGTGACTTACGATGATCTAAACCTCGATAAGGTATTAGGTGAGTATGAGTTGTCGACCATCACTTGACTTGTTATGAGTGAGGGTTATATGTTCTAACCCAAGATTCTCCGCATCTTGGGTGGTGGCGGTCTTGTATGTCACGCTAGTTATCTCAGACGAGTCACCGTATCCGCTAGGATGATGACGCCCCTTAAGGAGCTCAAAGGTTTATTGTACTAAACCCCGCAGTTGAGTTAGCTCAAGTACAATAATAAGGTTGAGTGGTACTACTTAAGGAAATGAAGTTATTAATCGCTTTAAGCAATGATTGCTATAAATGATTAATGGACGCTCGATATCTTAAATACGGGATTCAGAATGTCTAAGTGCAAGCCCGACTCAACTTCGTAATAAAGGGGTAAGTCAACATTCTTCTCTAGTGGCATGATCGAATGTTTATAAATTAATTTATGTTCGGGTGAACATAAGATAATTAATTTATTTGAGGCCCATCTTTATTCCTTGCATTTGATCCTCGGGCCGCCCATCCAGGCCCGTAGCAAGAGGAAAATCGCGCCATGATGCTCAATTGGCAAGATTTTATTCTCTTTATCCCACAAGGATATAATTATATTTATGGTATATGCATAGATCCTTTCCATATAAGATTATGGTAATAATCCCGAGAGTATGGAAATAATCCCGTGAGTATGGAAATAATCCTAAGATTATGGTAATATTCCATATAGATTATGGTAATTTCCATATAGGATTATGGTAATTTCCATATGGGATTAAGGTAGTGCATTATAAATATAAGGTATGAGATAAAGTCTAGGTTAATGTTCACATATTGATCCTAAGAATTTTCGCCACCCTCATAGCCTGAGAGAGTTTTCAAAATTGTGAGAGCTCGGGTGATTTTCCGTATTCTCCATGGATCGCCCTCACCGACGTTGGAGATTGGGCAACCGAATACAGTCCGAAGGTCAAAGCACGAGTCCGATCCGCTCGATCCGCTCATCTCGCTCCACCGACCTCTTCAGATCCAAAGGTAAACACGTGAAAACCCCTACATGTTGCGATTTAATTATATAGACGCATGCTAGGTTTATAATCAATGTATGGTGAATTAAACACCCAAGATGGATCCTCGGGGTGAGGGTTAACATACGTTATCCCTACACAAGGTGGTAGATTGTATGGTGTAACGATGATCGGCCACGAAGAATATTGTTGCCCCGACTGACCAAAATGTTGAAAACCATCCGTGGATAACCCTAATCTAACATTTCTAACCTCTTCAAAGAAAATCGTGAAAAATTTCATTCAAGTGTTTCCATGCAGTGAGTTCGCAGGATGACGATAAACCATCATCTATCGACGAAGCATGCCAATGCATGTCCGTCCGTAGCTTTAGATGCATACAATCTCGTAGTCGAGAGTAAGAGAAAATAGTACATCTTCTTTCCTCGCTACCGGTTTTTCCACCGATCCCGATCCTCGATTATTTTCTTTGTAACGAGGAGTACTACGTAATTTACATTGAACCAATTCACAATCATTGCGCCAATAAATCATGCAATTATTAGGGCAACAATCAATCTTGTCTACCTGAAGCCCCATGCCACGTAATAACTTCTTCGATCAGAAATTACTAGGAACCAAGTTATCTTCTCGCACAATTTCCTTGATCAATTCATCTATTGATCAAAATTTCTCTCGTAAATGTTACCCTCGCCTTCAAGGACAATAGACGAGCCATGCGACAACCGTGAATGAGACTTGCAACTCGCCACAACTCCTTATCCGCAACATCCAACATATCATATAGTTGTTGTGCTTCCTGGATTAGCAACTCTTCAAAGTCTTCAAAATTTCTCCGAGACATCGCAACGTCCGTCACCATAGTATGGTAGCTACTACTTTGTTCGATCAACATCTTCTAAATTATGATAATTTGCCGTTGGTATTTTGATTCCCCATGAAACCTCCAAAGCTCGTAACCTCGCATCTAATCCATTCTTTGCAATGTGATATTGAACTCGTTCTTTTACATGATAATACATATTATCACATCTTTGCATGGACACTTAACTTTGTCCCCATCCAATAACATTGTTTGAGTCATTGCAAAATCCATGAATTCATTCACCCACTAAGAAATTCGGATCGAAAGTTCCATCCGCTTGAAACCGCCTATACATCCAAGCACGATTTGTACTCATTTCTTGAAGAAGCTATTATTTTAGAAAGTGTAGGTTCTACGTAAGTATTTGACTTGAAAATCATTAAGTCCGCTAAGAAATTCTTAATTATTGCACTTTATTCTCGACATGAGTACCAATTTATGTACTATATTTTTATCTTTGGGATCCAATCGCAAATTAAAATACATTGAAAATCGCATGACGAGCATTCTTAATGTGTCCCGTATAGCTAGGTATCGTCACAAAAACAACTAGAACTTTTCCAACAATCTTCGCCGCACATATTCGAATACAACACATAAAATTCAAACAATAAATTTTGGCCATCAATTTTAAGAAAATGTATAAGCTTTTATTAGTTCAAAATGAATAAGGATATAATTGCATATCATTTCAACATGGAGCAATGGAAGATAGTAATTGTATCTCACTCTTTTTTATATGATAAAGTTTCGTAAAAGTAGTATAGACATATAATTTAATTAATTCAAACTTTAGACGAAACCCAATATAATGCATGATGCATGGCCCTATAATCTCGAGGTCCATTTACTATCTACTTTATTTGAGGCATGTGTTGAAACTTCATAGTCTTCATTGATGTTATCATATACATGTCACGATAAATTCACTATACATATACATACACAAAATTCAAGTTTATATACGATAAATTCACGAATACATACACTCCTATCTACTTAATACATCAATTATATCAAGCTAAATCAATTAAATCAAGCTAAACATACAACGACAAATTCACGAAGACATAGCAAACAATTAAATCAAGCTAAACATACATCAATTACATACACCCTATCTACCTAATACATCGATAAATTCATCAAGACATAGCAAACAATTAATCAAGCTAAATCAATTAAATCAAGCTAAAATATGACAAAATAAATAAAATAATTTGAATTTCAAAACCGACCTTTTGTGGCTTGGGACGGCAAGGATGGCGCGGGAGCGGCGACATGAAGACAATGAGGCAATGCGGGCTGGTCAATGGGTTGGGGCGGGTTAGGTCGGGCTGGGCTTGGCCTTCTCAAGGCGACGCGGGACTACGGGTAGGTAGGGCGGCAAAGAACGTGAAAATCACGGTGAGGGGGGCTTGAAAATTAGGCGGGCGGCAACAACAAGGCAAGGCGCGGGACGGCGACATGAAGACGGGCGGGGGGGTGAAGACGGCGACGGCTGCTTCTCAACGACGGCGAGGGAGGCGGCCAGGCGAGCTCAATTACCTAGGGTTCTGCTATTTGTGAATGACGTGAATGAAAAATTAGGGATGGAATCCCGTGTTTGTGTTAAAATTCAACGACGAAATAACGAAATTTCAACGATGGAAATACGCCCATCGTCATTCCGCCGTTGATCAACGATGTAATTAGTGTCGTCGTTGATCAACGACGGAATGACGACCAAGTATTTCCATCGCTGAAATTACGTCGCTGAAATAGTCCGCCGTTATTCGACGCTGATAGTCCGCCGTTGATCCGCCGTTAATATGTCCATCGTTATTACGCTATCGATTTTCCGCCGCTGGTCCGCCGTTGAATTACTCCGCCGCTGATCAACGACATACTTCTTTCCATCGTTAATCAACGACGGAATGCCGACGACATATCTTACATATATGTTAAAGTATAATATCGCCTTAATCGCCGGTGGAAATTTTTCCGTCGCCTTCCGCCGTTGTACGAGCGTTATTCTTGTAGCGGAGTTCTCTCGTAGAGAAGTCATATTATTACCGGTAATCTTTCTTGACTAGAAACGACAACAGATGAACTTATTGAGAATGTCGCCTTCATCGCCGCGGCAGTCGAGCTCGAGCAAGTGGGTGAGTGAAGCAGAACCCATTTGCCGACGACTTTCGGCCATCACCCGAACTTAGTCATCATTTTGCCGTAATGTGTTAAAAATGAAACTAAGTTATCTCACATTCATTTCGTGAGCAAAGTGTGGGGTTTCTTGATGCTATTTAAAAAGCATACGGTTCTTTATTACAAGTGAACCAATCATAATATTATAGTTTTGTGATTAAATTTTAATTTAAATTGTAACAACCCGAATTTCTGGGTTTAAAAAATTCGGAAATAAGAAGGAATATTACGATAGAAACAAGAATGAAAACGAACGTCGATAGTCGTCGATTCCGAGTAAAATCAAAAATTTCTTAATCTTTTCACATGAAATTATTTTTATGGTAAATAAATATGTTTTTAAGTATATTTGAGATATTATTTACATTAAGGAAGAAAAGGAAATATTTTCCTTATTATTGAGTGATTTTCAAAATATGGAGAATAAATGGTTAATTTGTGATTTAATATGAGATCACTTGATTTTATGTGATGAGTTGTCATTTTATCTTCAGAATATATGATAAGATAATTATCTTGTACACCATGCATAATTTTCAAAATATGAGGTGTATATGATAAGGTTTGAAACGACATTTTATGTGATAAGATGCTATGATATTTTATAAAATAATAAGATAAGGTTATGACTAAGCATGGATATTGTTTATCTCATAAAATTATGTGATAATGTGATAAGTATCATAGGAGATAATATTTTGGTTCTAGAAGCTCATGAATTTCGAAATTAAGGTATGATTTTATGTGATTTTCGAAAATCATAATTTTATGTGATAATTGTATTAAATAATTTATTTAATTATATACTTGATAAATATCATGATTTCTAGATCAATCTTATCTCCTAAGAATTATATAAAGTTTCAAAAATAATAAAATAGGGTAAGAAGGGAATTTTATAAAATTTCATTTCTAAACCCTAATTTTGAAAAATTGGGAAATTAACTAAGAATTGTTTCAAAATTTATTTTATGATAAAAGATCATTATATTTATATAATTATTCATGAAAATAATATTATTTATGGAAAGAATGAAAGTTTGGTAATTTATCCTTAATTTCGAATTATTTGCCGATAACGTTACTTTAGTACATAGAAATGATCTTAATTAATTTTTCTATGATTTATTTTATCATCTAAGATCTATATTATGTCACATAGCTATTAATTGGATAAAAATAAAATATTTGGCATAATATTTATATAAGTGCCGAAAATATTGATTTTTAGGTGTGAAATGAATATAAATATCATGCTTTAATTAATGAAAGGTCATAATTACAAAGTAAGGATAATATTAGGTGTAAATTAGAGATTGTTATCAAATTAAACAAGAACCTATAGTTTTGTACTATAGTGGCGAAAATTAGACTTTTAAGGTTGGAAAATTAATTTCCAACCTTATGATAACGACACCTTATCCTAAGTTGAAAACTTTGACTTTTTAAATGTGATATTTTTACATGATAATATTAAAGTATATGATATGGAAAAAAATTAAAATTTATCCTAAGAACTAGAGATAGCCGAAAATACACACACACACACACACACCACATAAAGTAATAAATTATTTATTCTATGATAAATATAAGATACATTAATAAAATAATAAAATAACATAATAAACTATAGGATAAAATAAAATATTTTTCTTATGAAAGGAGGTGGTAATAAAATGACAATAAGATAAGGTATGAGTTGTAATTTTTAACTTTACACCTAGATATGTTATAATTTCAAAAAGATAAGATATGATGAATAATTAAAGTATAGGATAAGATCAAAAATGACTCATGGACAACTCATGAGGACCGAAATTTAATGAGATAAAAGGAGTTGTAATTTTGACTTTATATTAAGATATTTTATAAAGTAATGATTAAATACACTTTATAAACTCTATAAATAGGAGACCACCCCATTATACTCCATATAACCAAAAATTAGGAAGAAATAGAAAGAAAAATAGAGCGAAAAAAATAGAGAGTGTTCCCAAAAGTTCTCTTCGATCGTAGATAGGAAAACGTCACGACGCCGACCAAAAACAAATAGAAGGTTAGAAACTCTACACTTTATTATTTTATGCAAAATATTAGAAATTCATATGTGATATGTTTTGTTACATGCTTTCGAAAATTATGTGACATACGTGAAATCTATGTTATATGTCAAGTTATTAAGTAAATATGTTTAGATGATGTTATTAAGCATGTATCATGATTATAATACAAAGTTTGGCATGTTATGAAATTTTATGCCATGATCGAAATTATGTAAGACTTATATGTTGATGTACATGAATTATAATTGTTGTTTTGAGTATGAAATAATGATAGTTGTTCATGTTCAAAATTGTATGATTTTATGTGGAATTCTTTGGAAAAATATGGAATATTATGAAATGGTAATTTTGAAAATTACAAAAGCATGAAATATTGATGTACAAGTTGTAGATGATGAATATTATGTCATATTATTAATATATGATGATAAATAATATATTATGTGAATTAAATGAAATTTTCGAAAAATATTTGGGAATTTTCGAAAATTGTGAAGTGAGGAGTTATGATGTCATTATGGTATGTGATATGTGGATCATACGATATGATATGGGGAAAAGTTGAGACGAGGGAAATATGTCCGTGAAAATATAGAATTTAAGTAAATATGTAAGATGAAGTTAAGTCGACGCGACGAAGTTAGTTATGAAATTAAGATCCGTGCGCATACCGAACGATTTGAACTAAGGAAAGAATGAAAGGATAGTACGACGTTGGTTCGAATCAATGATTCTTAAGCATGATGATATGCTAAAATCTCGTTTCTTACGTTGATAAGGTTCGACTCGAAGGAGAAAGGAAACGGAAAAGTAAAACCCAGTGACATAAGAACTTTAAGTTCTCGAGGTGGGCTTTCTTATCAAAACCATTTACGAGCTTTCTTGGAAAATCATTTACTGTTATTACTTTACTGTTTTTCTGCAAAAGTTGAGATACGATATTGTCTGCCAAAAATATTTTATGTTTTGTATATGTCCATTCGGGTTGCACTGGGCAACAGAAAGTATTACAATTCGGATCCTAAGCTAGAGGTGAAGGAGAATCCTAGCTGTGGTTGTGTACACTTTAGCTTCGAATCGCGGTTGCGATCGCTTTTTCTCAATCGCCGGTTGCGATCGATCGTGCGTCGGGTGAAGTGAGGCCTCCTCCCTGCGTTATCCATAGCCGACTGGAATATACGTTGTTGTGATATGAAAATGACCGCCACCGACTTTGAGAAATAATGAATGTTTTAAGTAAGAAAAGCGCCTTTCAATAAAACCCTCGGTCTTACCGTGATGAGAGCAAGACGATATTTCGTAAAGTAAAATGTTTTCGCATGTGTCCACCGAGTGCATCTTTGTACTCACCAGATATTTGTTTTAAATGTGCAGGTTGAGCGGTGATGGAACAGTAGCGGAGTTGAGCGGAATCTTTGTCAAGCAAGATGAAGTATTTTTGTTCGCCTTGAGAATGCATCTCCATATGCATGTCTCACACGCTTTATTCCACGACAAACTCTTGAACTCGTTATAGTTCGTTACTATGTTAAGTTCTTGTTATTCTGCTGAAAGCTTTGTAAGAGTTGTTGTTTTGTCCAAACGCTCATATCAACTCTTTATATAAGTTATTTTGCCCTATCCTTGATCTCGCTCATACTTGGAAATTCATATTTCTTCATATATGAGATGAGTTGAAAACCCTATTCTTTCAATATTATTTAATCCAAACCCCAAGTCACGGTCCAGAAGGATTTGCCAAACCGGTCGTGACATAAATTCTTAATTTCTTTACTAAGAATCTTGATAGAAGAGTTAGAGTTTGTCAAAGAGTTGTTTGTAGGGGTGAGAGGGATGTATAATATATGATTTTAGAAATTTATCATATAGTAAATTTTTCTCTGTGGGTTGTGATTTTTCTCCAATTTAGAGTTTTTCATATTAAATTCTTGTATTGAAATTGTTATTCTTTTTCCTTTCTATTTTTCATTTCTTTCATGAGTATGAATGGGGAACTGATGTTTCAACAACTATCTTAGCGATAAGAGAGCATGAAAAACATGAGCTTCTTCAGCTTGGCGAGATAGGGGTCGAAGTAGGAATAATTCAATAGCCGTCGGAGGTGAAGGAAATGATGGTGACTGTGTGGATGTTAAGAGGGTGTTTTGCTAAACTTATTTTAGATAGTTTATAAGTTTAAAATTTATAAGATATTAAAAGTTTAAAGATGTAATGTGTCTAAAATTTATAAAATATCAAAATATTTGAATAATTAAACTTATAAGTTAAAGAAAGAATCATAAATTAGAAAAGAAAATCATAGTTAGATGACAAAATTGACGAGAGGTGAAGTTGATAGTATATATAGGAAATAACGAACTATAATAAAGTTATTTTGATAAATTTTATTACTTATAATTTTATGAAAAATAAGTTAGAGTTGAATAATTTATGTTTAGGGAACTTATTTTCACAGCTTTATGAGTTGTTTAGAAGCTTATTTTGTCAAATATTTTACGTAAGTTTATAAATTTTAAAATCTTATAAACTATTTTGAAGAGCTTTATAAGTTTAACCAAACACCTCTAAATTTATTTTCTCTCTTGGTGAGTTGGAATTTAATTTTCATTTTAAAATGTTCCATCTCAATTTTAATTTTGTAACATCTTATTCGATTTGGGTAAATTCCAATTTAGAGGAAAATTTAAGAAATTCGAAAGTTTGGATATTTACATACTAAAAAGAGTTAATGTTCAAAATAAAAAGACATTAAAAATTCGTGTATTTATGAACTAATATTTCTTTATAAAATCTATAATAACTATAATAAGAGAAAATAGTTTGCACAAGATATTTCCGTCGAGTTTTCATGCACCGCCCAAACCCCATTCAATTGTCGGAAGTCAAATTGCACGTATCACTAGGCACGGTCTGCGCTGCCAAATGCCACGATTGATTTCTTTTTTCATTTCTTTTATTATTATTTTCTTTCTTCTTTTTGTTCTCTCTTTCTTTCCTTCAGTAAATTGGATATTTTATTAACAAAAGAATATTTAAAATACATCTTATATTAAAGATAGTGTACAAGATCTTTAATTTGATACATATAATTATAAAATAAATTTGAAATATAAGAGTTATGAACTTATGGTCATTTGAAGATTGAGATAGAGTTAAAACAATCTAAAAATTATTTTTCTTTTCTATTTCAAATGTCTTCGGCTTTTCCTAAAACAACTTCATTGGACCTTTTTCATACTCTATATTCCTATTTTCCTATAGAAGTGCATCTGCAATGTGAATTCTACTCCAAATCTCTTCATTGTTCTCTTCAAATATGCAAAAGTTTGACTTGTATCAGTTGAACAAAGAAAAATTATTGTTATACAAAGTTAATGGTTCCAAAAGTAGTATTAATTAGTAAATTTATAGTCTAACATATCACAATCAAATAAAATATGTATTGTAGTTGGATTTGTTACTCATCTTATGCTTCCATCTAAATACTCAAAGAAGAACCGAGCAGTGACGAAGCCATGAATTTTTTTCTGGGGGCCCCAATTAATTATAATTTTAAAAGATAATAAAATAAAATTATAAAATAATAATAATTTAATAATATAATGAGTTTATTATAATATTTTAGAAATTTGATTGGTAATATTAATTCACATATAAAACTTTATTATTTGTATATATCTTTTATTTTATCAATATAAAATAAATTATAGAAAAAGAAAAGAAATAGCATTTTATCAACATAAAATAAATTATAGGAAAAAGATAAAGGAAAGAAAAGGAAAGAAAAAGAAAATAAAAGAAAATAAGTATAGAAAAAAGAAAAAAGAAAATATGTAACTAAAAGGAATATAACCAAGATCTCTTAAATGAGAGATAAAAATCATAACTCATTAGACTACAATCGATTTAGTTATTAAATGTTAAATATTTATAGAGATCACATATGTTTAGCTAATAATCAATTATTTACATACATATTTTATTTTATCAATATAAAACAAATTATATAAGAAAAAAAGGGAAAAAGATTCCAAAATAAAGAGAAGAAATAGAATATAGAGAGAGGGAGAAAACACAAACAAAAAAGAAAGAAACAGAAAAGGAAGAAAAAAAAGAAGGAAAGAAAGAAAGAGAGGAAAAAAAGAAAGAAAGACCGAAAAAAAGGAAATGAGAAACAAAAGAGAAAGAAGGAAGGAAAGAGAGAAAAAAACAAGGAAAGAAAAGAAAAAGAAGGGAAAAAAGAAATGAGAAATAGAAGAGAAAAAAAGAAGGAAAGAGAGAGAGAGAAAAAAGGAAAGAGAGAGAGAGAGAAAAGAAAAGAAAAGAAAAGAAGGGAAAAAAAGAAACGAGAAATAGAAGAGAAAAAAAGAAGGAAAGAGAGTGAGAAAAAAGAAAGGAAAGAAGAGAGATGCCATCAGTAGGATTCGATCTCGGGTCTCCAAGAATTCAAAGAGAATCCTAATCATTAGACTAGGACAAACACTTTGAATATAACATTACATATCAAATATATATAGTTGTTTTTTCAAAAAAGTTGGGGGGCTCATAGACCCCTCAGGCCCCTATGTGGCTCCGCCCCTGGAACCGAGTATACCAAAACGCAAGAAGATTAAATAAAAAATCGGGCATCACAGAAACCCCAAATCCTTCGTTGTCCACTATCTTCATTCATCGGCAAAGCAATTCGATCTGTGCGGAGCTCACTCGACTGGATGTCACTACATGTGTTTCTGGAAATTGCAATTTGAACTCATGTTTGCAAGCATTAGAAGAAGAAGCAGAGTGAATAAAAAGTAGGAAGATACAGAATGAAGAAGAAGCCACAACGAGAAGGGAGAAGAAGCCACGGCGAGAAGAAGCTGCGGTGAGAAGAAGAAGTAGAAGAAGCGACGCTTAAAAGACGCAAAATTAGGGCTGCTTACATTTTCCTTTTATATTGCTTTCATTTATTTTTGTTTTTGTTTGATAAATCTAATTGATTTTTTTTTAAATATGGACGGCTGATTTAATGGGCTTTTAATTTAGGCCTATTTAGTTCAATTATGGGCTCAAAATTATCATATTAAATGTGGGTGGTTGGATTTATATAAAAGAGATCGGTTATTGATTATCATGCATTTATTATTTTCAAAACTAAAGTGGCGTATAGGCTATTTTGTGGGGTTAGTTCTATTGATATAATATTAGATATAATTCTTTATTATAATTTGCGATACATTAAGTATAATAATTTATATTGTTTTTTATGTTTATTTTATGTTGTAGACAAAGAATGACCTAAATAAACTTAATGCTGAGATTGTAATCAAGCACATAATAATATATAATATAGTTATCCTAATAATATAATTAATATATGCATTCTTCAATCAATCACAATTAAATATAATTCAATACTATTTTTACAATGTACAATGAAGTTCAGATTTTGACATCACGCCGCGCATAGCGCTGGTGTAAAGCTAGTATACATATGTATCTAATTGAACTGGACCTCAATCAACTGCCAAAATGAGGCCTATAAAGAATAAAAGAAACCTGTCCTTATCGCGTAATGTTCTTGACTTCTTGTGTAGAACAGAAGAAATAAAACTACGCAACTTTTCAGTTCAAGATTGTTTTGTGGAAATTTAAAAGCATATAATTGGACCTCTGTCAAGTTTCAAGCCAATAAATTTTAATATTTTATTACCATATTTCTTCCACTAACTTTTCTAGTTTCTACAACTGTTTCAACCTAAACTCCTTCAAAATTCCTCCACATTTTCAAGTAATCCATGACAAACCCATTTTAGACAACTATTTCCCGGTTGTTATTAAGTTGGGTTTATTTAGTATCTTATTATCCCCAGAAAAGATTTTCAAGAAACAATGGTAAAATTCCTTCTTTCAGCAAGATTCCGCGTGCTCTGGCTGTTTTAATGGAGAATGTATGATGTCTAAGGTAAAATTTCGATATTTTTGGTTCCATAAAATAATTGCTACTGTCAAGCTCCGATCTTTCTGTTTTTTCAAGCTTTATGCATTTGAAAGATGGCTCCAAAGATGTCAATTTTCAGCTGTAACTTTTCTCGTTTAGTGAAATTGGTATTAACTTTGCTTCCACGACTGGTAATGCACCGCAGAAGCAAAGAAATTGCATCTATCTATTCAGCTTAAACTGTTTTTGTTGTCATTTTAATACCTTTCTCAGTGTGTGTGTGTGTGTGTGTGTGAGAGAGAGAGAGAGAGAGAGAGAGAGAGGGAGAGGAGAGAGAGAGAGCCGTGGGAAATTGTGAATGGATCTGAATCCTAGATTTTTTCTGTTGAAACACTAAAGAAATTCATGGTTCATGAATTTAGAAACTAATTAACTGTTATGGTTACGCTTCTTAGACATGTGTAATGCTGTGATGAGTTTGATTTTGAGTATTTCTGTTGATCATTCCTTGTAGTCGAGTTGATTTGGGTGGGTGTCGTTGAGGTTCTACTAGTTGATCCGCCTATGGGATTTCAGGCCCTGTTCTTGGTCTTTCTGGCATTTTCTCCGGCAATTTTGGCACAGAACTCCGAAGATGCCAAGCTTGTCATCGACACAAGCTCAACCGTTGCCAAAACGGATGCTAATTATATCTGTACTACCCTTGACTGGTGGCCTAAAGATAAGTGTAACTACAATAGATGCCCATGGGGATCGTCTTCTGTGATAAATCTTGTAAGTAGTTTGTCAATGGTGCTGGTTTTGTGGCCTAGCTATGAACTTTATGTGTGAATCAATGATTAGTACTCGTTCTTTTGTAGAACTTATCTCACCCGCTTCTGATCAATGCTATTCAAGGTCGTATTCCTATTTCTATAACTCGAGCGTTTCTGATTTCTTGTCTTATATGAGCGTCTCATCTTGTTTTGTCGCAACAGCTTTCAAGAATTTGAGAATCAGAGTAGGGGTTCTTTGCAAGATCAAGTAGTTTATGATGTGGGAAATTCGACGTCTTCTTGTCAACCATTTAGTAAGCAGAAGGGCGGGTTATTTGGATTTTCAAAAGGTTGCTTACCTATGCGGAGGTGGGATGATCTGAATAAATTTTTCAAAAAGACAGGGTAAGATATAATAATTGCGTTTGTTGGTCGAATCTCAATATTTTTGCGCCTGTATGGACATATGCATCTCTATGCATAAGTATCAAATATATTGTTTTGTTGATTCAGTGATGGTGGGAATGTGTAAGATTTTTTTGGTACCATTATTTGTTGTATACATAAGATGATTGGTTGCAGTAATTAAATCTGAGGATCTCGACTGGTCCTCATTCACTTTGTCGTTGCAGAGTTGTTCTCACTTTTGGCCTTAATGCTCTTTATGGGAGGCACCAAGTGCGAAAAGGAGTTTGGGGAGGAGATTGGGATCCCAGCAACGCTCGTGATTTCATCAGATACACTGTTTCTAAGGGATACAATGTTGACTCTTGGGAATTCGGTACATAATCTCGAATGACTGTTTGTTTTCTCATAATTGATGAAAGATCTCTCGAGTTGTAATCTCCAAGAAATTGATCGACTTTTCTCTAATTGTTTTTGGCAGGTAACGAGTTGAGTGGCAAAGGGATCGGTGCTAGTGTTGGTGTGCAACAGTATGGAAAAGATTTAATCCATGTCAATACTATGGTCGATGAATTGTATGCGACCCCTGCCAAAACCAAAACCGCTATCTTGGCGCGGGAGGGTTCTATGATAAGTCGTGGTTTGACGTGCTGCTTCAAGTCACGGGTCCTCACGTAGTCAATGTTCTGTCACATCATATGTACACCTTGGGTCCAGGTTGGTTCTACTTAACTTGCACTCGAATTAATCAGTGTTTGAATATACATATGTAATTTTTAAGCATCAAACGAAATGAAAGCACAAAGCAATTAAAAAAAGCAAGAAAAACATACAAAAATTGGTTGCCCAGTTTCTCCCTACGTGACTACATCTGGGGGTGTTGCCAAGCTTGGGATTTTCCACTATTATTGTCAGATACAATTACACGGAATAAGACAGTTATTTATAATGGAAAAATAGCCCTAATCCAGCCCAAATTAGGATTATGCCGAAATTGACTAAAACACCTTTACTAACAAAAACGGACCAACAAAAGATCTCAAAATCCATCTAGATCAAATGGGAGAAAGGGAGAAAATTAAGCTTGCCTAGTTCTTTAATAAAAACTTCAATTATTTCCAACTCTTTCACGTGAATTCTCAAGTGAGACTGTTGTAATACACTTGTTTGATGTTTCGTGTCGTGATGGTACCAAAATGTAGAAAGACGTGAGACTAACCTCTGGCACGACGTTGCAGGAAATGACCCCAATATCATTAAAAAGATCCTAAACCCGAATCACTTGAACAAGGCATCATTGATATTTGGCAATCTTAGTTCCACCATTCTAGCAAATGGTCCTTGGGCTTCAGCTTGGGTTGGTGAAGCAGGAGGGGCCTTCAACAATGGTGCTAGGGGAATATCGAATGCATTTATCAACACCTTCTGGTAACCTGCTCCCACTTGAGAATCGAATTAATCATCATTGGGAATCGAGAGAATTTGCAGACTCTAACAAAGCTTTAAATGCATATATGCAGGTATGTGGATCAACTTGGAATGGCAGCCAAGTACAATACCAGAGTATATTGCCGGCAGACTTTGATAGGCGGCTTCTACGGCCTCCTCAACAAAACTACGTTCGTCCCAACCCCCGATTATTATAGGTTAGGCTCAGCGTGGCCATTTCTACTTTGCAAATCACAGTTTATGTATCTTCATCTCTCATGCTAATGCTTGTGGCAATGCAGTGCACTGCTCTGGCATCGGCTCATGGAGACGGAGTACTCTCCGCTCACAGCCACGCGCCGCCATTCTTGCGTGTTTATGCTCACTGTGCAAAAGAAAGAGTAAGAGCCCTTCTCACCATTCCCACATCCCTGTTTAATTCCCATGTTTTTTATGTTTATATAAAGACGCACGCCACGGTGAAACATAATTAAATTTTAATTGTGATTAATAAACCGTAATTGGGGTGGATGCACCGTACATCCAGATATGCACATGTTTTTGCCTATATGGAACATATTCGTCTCTGAACAAACCTCCGTTTCAGGCCGGTGTGGTCGTTCTTCTGATCAATTTGAGCAACCAGAACACGTTCAATGTTGAAGTTGAATCGAGTGACAATGCTGGAGTGCAAGTCATCAAGACAAAGTCTGTCGTGCACCGGATCAAGAAGTCAGTCTCATGGATTGGCAACAGAGCCTCTGACGAGAAACTGTCGAGGGAGGAGTACCGGTTGACTTCCGAGAAAAGCAATCCCTGGAGCACGACGATGCTGTTGAACGGACAGCCGCTGAGGCTGACTGAGACGGGAGGCGTGCCGGGCCTTGTCCCTGCCCACGTCGACACAAATGCTCCTCTAAGCGTTGCTCCACCTCGATCGCGTTTGTGGTGTATCCCAACTTCAATGCTCCGGCATGTTAGTGAAGTTTGTCTACCAGTTTGAAGGTTTGCTTCACATATCATGTGGTAGGGTTAGTTTTCTTGCATTGTACATGTGTTTTTGAGGAGTGATTAGGCTCAAGTAAGTAGAATGATGGTATTTTTGGTGTGTTAGGTGGTATGCTTTGTATTTCTTGGTATATTCTTTGGGAAATATACTTTTATGAAACAATAATGAATACTTGAAATAATAATAATAATGTGGATTAGAGTCTTGATGTCATGGTGTTAATTTGCAGTTATTATAAATAGACTTTTGATTGTTTAAGTCGGTAATCAATTTGATATTAACATCGGTTAGTGGCTTGATTACTGATGTGCGAAAGTACTTCTTTAAGAATTCGCAAAATTAAATAATTAAAAAATTTATACATGTTCATAGTTAAAATTTATAAAATGTACCATTATTAAATTTTCACTATTTCAGAATTCATAAAAACAAAATTTTGGGATCTAATACTCACTGTATATATATTGATTCAATTCCACAGTACCATTAACGTTAACCATCACACAAGTTCTCCCAAAATGAAGTATCCCAATTTCAGAAATCCTAATTCTCTAAAATTTCTCAAATTAATACCCTGTAAATTACTGAATTTCCGAATGTTTACTTCATAGCAGATATAGTTTTGCTTTTAAACAGAATGAACCAAACCAAAAGATTACAAGTGAAAGGCTTTTAATTTCTCTTTGTAATTCTACAGAAGTTGCGAAATTGAATATTAATACATAAAAGTACACCTAACAAAAGTTCGAAAGCATATGCCATAATCTTCCATACATTCTCCAAATATCGAAATAAAATTGCACCCTAAACCCAAATGGATTTTACCCTAGCTCAGTGAGTCGAGTCAAGTCAAGTCGCAATCTCCTCTAGTTCTGAAGCCTAAAACACAAAAACACCACTATTACCAAATTTGCTCCTGCAGATAAGACTTCATTTCACTCCAAGTTGTACCTGGAAATCAATGAATTGCTGCAAGACGCGAGGAAGGTAGGCATCAATTTCACTTCACAATCGGGAATCAAACTATTATAACCAAGAGCTTATGGAAATTCCACTGGTGAGAAGCCACACGGCACAGTGATACCATCAGTTCCAAACTTGATGAGTTTTGGTTTTTCTGTCTCGCTGGCGAAGGAGAGTTTCCCTTCAGGTGAAAGGATAGAAATTTGAGAAAAGTAAACTGCCAATTAAAATGTAACCAGCAGAATAAGCCCATATGAAACGACCCCATCTCTTTCCAGTGCTACTAGATCCCATTATGTGGGACCCGAACCAGTAAATAAGGGGGCAAGCAGATAAAAAACGAGTTGAAACCTGCCAGGCGAAAAGATTATATCAGTGAGATATGGTACATATATTGCAGAGAAATCAACAATCTGTATGTCAAGAGGAATGAAATGAATCTATTGAAACAGAAGTATCTTCACATCTCATCAAGCTTTAGACATAGAGTTCATGCTGAGCCTTTGGGAGATTATGCAGAAGAAACCCACAACGGTTATTCCTAGATATGACTCATTGTAGAACTTCATCAAAATTAGTCACTGAAAACCCCACTTCACTTTACAATAAATTTGGAACAATGATGCCAAATGAAAGGTAAATGAAGGTCAGAGGCAATGAACTAAAACTGTTCCATGGTCGCATCAACTATTTCAACATGGTTGCATTATGGTACTTGAAGAAATTCAGTGGATTGTGACATATTATTGCAAATAATTAAATGCAACATTTCAAGACACTGATATAAATGACAGAAAGAAATGGTAAAACAGGTTTGGAGCTGACCTGAACATGCATGACGAAAAATGCTGTGGCAACCATGAAGAGCAAGTGTAAAGCAAAAGGAAGAATAACAACAGGATCACATTGCAGGCAATCTGCTGCTTCACCTTTCGATGGCTCTGTAACCATTTTTTCTCCTGTGGCAGTTTTTTTCCTCAGTCTAAGAGCCCCGCCATCTGTGTTATGCAATAAATCAAGTTACATGCAAATGCCTCCTTTTATAGTTAAAAACATAACAGCTATCTTACACTAGTAAAATAAGTGCAGTAAATGGAACAGGCTCACTTTTCCACCTGAATTATCTCCTTGATGAATCAACAATATCAAATTCCCATAACATACAACATGCCCGAAAATAAAAACATTTTATAGCTTGCAGTAAAATGCACACCTTGCAATACGTTAGGAGTACCATACTCTGAAATTCCAGTAGTGTTAGCGTGACCCTCTGGTCTGGTAGATAATGAGGAACCAACCAATTTGCTTTCTACTGAAGAAACTTGGAGACCAAGTGAGAGAAAAACCTCAGGCCAAAGCTTCACATAGTAGACAATAGAGCAAAGTGCCAGAGACAATATAGGTGATGCAAGAAGAAAATTCGGCAGTTGTTTAACTTGAAAATATCTTAAGAAGCCCACTCCCCTGGCATAAAACAAAAAACAGCGTAAGAGAAATTGAAACAAAAATATCTTCTTATATTTAGGTGTCACATACTGGCACAAAGTGAACTCAACTATACACCAACCCGCCTTACATATAAATCAGTTGCTAATAAATTGCAAAACATGATTTGGTTGACTAAGAAATTCTGACTACAGGAACTTAGTCTGAGTGGCTAAACTTGAAGAGCAATTAGAACACTGATATGAGGGACGAGTTTTGTGACAAACTCTTCCACACAAATCCTTGCTTCCAAGAAGATGTTCATACATACATGATGGATATTAAGGATCCAAAAAAGAGGGATATCATAAGCGGTCCAGTTATTAACTGTGAAATAGTTCTCTTCACTATCACGAAGCCCGACTCTTTGTTTTAACACCAAACAGAAAGCACCCTACTTCACCCTCTACAGATAATGGAGTAGCAATACCAGTGCATGTAGCAAAAGCAAAGGGTAGTAGAATGGATAATGTGTAACATACCAATAGTGGCTTTGAATGTAATTGTAGAGTAAAGGAAGTCTTGCCTTGCACCAAGGCCTCAATTCAGCCACAGAACGACCCATGCACATATTCAAGTACCCATATGCTTGAAAGGAGACGAAGGGGCCAAAGATAAATATAGATCGTAACGCCCCAGCAAGAAGAATCTTCACCATTAGCAGCTGGCAGACATAAAGACTGAAGTATGTAAATAAAACTTAACAAACATGATTGAAAGGCCAAAAAAGTTGAATATAACAAAATTATGAAGAACATAAATATGCAAATTGAAAATCTTGCCAATGATATTGGAAATATATGTACATGATGTGACAGCAATCCTCAACAATCAGATTACAAGAGTAAAAATTTCTACCAGAAGAGAATTCACAAACATTTTTAGGTACTAAATACTAATAATATTCCTGCTGTGGGTGGAAGTAAAACATGAAATGATGAGTACTCACATAAGAGCGATTTCTGGAAGAGAAAGCTTCATTTAGTTGTCGCATTGCATGGTAACATATGTAGCCCGCATTAAGCACCCCATTTGACCGTGCACAGCCTGATAGTGCAAGCATAAGTGTAGCATAATTATGTTTTCCTTTCATGAAATGATACAATCCTCCAACTGACAACACTGCAAACAGACTCTCAGAGTATCTGCAGGAAATGAAGGTAGCATCATCACTCAAATCCTTGCTATTCTGCCACAATATGAGAAAAAAGATCCAGAAGGTACATTGATGAGTAGAAGATAGAGGCTGGATTAAAGCAAAACAAGATTGCTGCTCTTAATGCAACCTCCTCGTCTTTCAAAACAATAACCGAAAGCCTGCATAAAATATGATAAAAAAAAGGTTTTATCATGAGAGAAATATAATGTGTTCAAGGGATAAATGTACAACAGGATCTGAACTCGCTCAAACAGCCATATTAACAGTTTACACGTAAATGAATCAGTGGACTTTCCAGACCCAGCAAAAATCCTTAATTTCTACCATTGGATAACTAAATTCAGCTGATTTGATCACATAAATAAAGCATAAGCATTCATTTAAAAAAAAAAAAAATCAAAAGATGAATCCTCTGCAAACCTTACCGATATAGATAAAATGCGGCAAAACAAAGGCGGCATTGTTAATCACATAGCCGGATAATCCAAGCACAGCTCTGTATCCAATCAGAGGTACCAATGGAGCAAAACTGCACAGTTACAATAAAATCATATCTTCTCCCAACAGTTGGGCAAAAAGCAATTTTGATGTTTAATTATTTTGGTAAACAAAAAGAAGAAATGTTCTACATGAAGCTACATATGAAAATGCAAAAGTTACAGTCGATTTCATTCGCTGATTTTCCACTATCTTCAACTAAATTACCAGTGAAAAACTGAAATAACTCTTTAGAATAAAATTGTGCAGCAAAATTAACAACTTTCAAAAACCTGATTTTGAGAAAATAGTTAGAAAGAGGGGAAGCAAAGGCAAGAAGGCGTAGGTCTGTTCGTATTCATATCCGCACTCCGCAATGCGAGTGAAGTAGACGCCATCCCACACGATGCTGCGCTCAATCGCCGATCCCACGCGCGGCAGGAGAACCGACGGCGGAGGACTTGAGGAATTGGTGGCGGAAAGGCATGGCGGATTTATTGAAGCTGATGTGTCGTAAGGGTTGACAAGAGATCGGCTGACAATAATTAGGACCACCACAAGAACCCTAGAGGCGACTGCGTAGCGGAGGAGGCGGCGCGTGTGGGGACCTAAGCGGTGGCCGGAGGCTCTCCCGGCGACGGATTTAAGAGTCATCTCGCTGAAAAATGGTTCACACTTAGTAACTTTTTCTTATTTAACCAAAAATTAGAAAAATACAAATTTAATTTTGAGATAGTTATGAGTGAGTATCCATACACATTATCTCAAAACCAAATTCGATTAAAATTTATTTACCTTTACTCATTCCAAATTTATCATGGATATTGACTCTATTATTTATACATGTCTCAAACCTGTAAGATAATATTAACTAATTATCTATCCAAACCCATTTAAATATATAAAATATTTAAATAATCAAATATAAATTGTTATAAAGATGAATAGATATCTCAATAAAATTTAAACATTGAGAAGTAAATAATAATAATAATAATAATAATAATAATAATAATAATAATAATAATAATAATAATAATAATAATAATAATAATAATAATAATAATAAATAATGATCTAGTATTTCAAGTATAAAATATAAGCTATACAATTTAACTTTAATTTATTATATCCAAAATAATATTCTAAATTATCAGTAATAAATAGTTCGAATTTTTTTAATCTTTTAATCAACATAAAAACTCACGACATCCGTCGTAAGCTGCATGATGGACAAAATATAATTTATTCTTAACAAAAATATCATTTACATTGAAGAAAAATATTATTTGTTTTTTACACTGTAATTTTGAAAATATTATTTTTATTAAAGAAAAGTATCATTTCTATTTAATAAAAATATTATTGTCTATACATACGGACGTCTGTACATAAGACCACCTCTTTAATCAATTTTTTGTATCATAACATATTTCTTAACTACAATACTAGAGGAAATTTATAATTAAAATATAAATAAAAAATAAATGCTCACACCAAAATTTATCATTAGCGTCAAATTCAAACCACGTCGTCTTCCATCACACAAACTACTAAATTTTTTAGTTGGGTGAAAATATACAACAACAAAAATAAATATTAAGTCAGTTCAAATAAAATTAATAAATTTATCTTTACCTTCAAAATTTGTCCCTGGCCAATTTTGTGGGCTACTATGATGAATGCTCACAACTCCACCACTCGTACTAAATGCAGATTAAGATGCTATGGTTGAAATTTGTATTAGTAACGGTGAATTTTCATAGAATATATAGATATCTTATATCATTTCACGATAATATTTTATTAATTTAAATTAAATTTAATAAAATATTATCATATAAGAGATGATATAAGACACCTACATTTCCTTAGTAAACAATAGGTTTACTAGTGAAGGATTGATAATTGGCGGTATAATTTATATGAGTATTAATATAAGTTTAAATATTGAATTAATTATAAAATAATAATATTAATATCATATATAGGTATGGATAATGGGTATTATTATTAGTTCCTTTTTCAAATCCAACCTAAATTCATTATGGGCACTAATTTTATTATACTTGCCTCAAAACTATTTCATATTTATCAAAATTCATTCTATAAGCATTTGAGTGAATACCCATGAAAATTCGATCAATTGCTATTTATCATTTACTCTAAATATGTTATTCTTAATTAATTAAATTAAACCCGTTGGTATCGTTTCCATTCCTAAACTAGCTAAAAGAGATTTCACCTAATTATTATAATCATAATTAGACTAGAAATTTCCTTGATGAGTATATTATTATTACTGATGATAAATAGAAATAATCAAGGAAAGAAACATAAAAAGAATTTTCCCTTAAAACCTGTCGTTTAGAGGAGAGGGACGAAGAAGAAATGGCGACGGCACCCACGCGCCGCGAAGTGCTCTATCTCTTCCGATCGCTCATGCGGACCGCGCGTGAGTTCACGGACTACAACATCAGGGAGTACACCAAACGCCGCACCGTCGACGCGTTCCGCTACAACCGCCACCTGTCCGACCCTGCGGAGGTCGCCGCCGCCTTCGCCGACGGGAAGTCGCAGCTCGGCCTCGCCAAACGGCAGGCCGTCGTCTACTCGCTCTACGCGCCCTCAGTAAAGAGCGTTATGGAGATTTAGCTAAGCTAATCAGGTCTATTTCCACCTCTAGGGTTTTATACTTATCTTTTGTAGGGTTTATGCGATTTTGATTTTCCTTCCTTATTTTTTCGGTTCTTTTGGAGTTGTTTGCTGATATTTGTTGTTGCTTTAAAAATTGAATCTGTTTTTCATTTTGTATGCTTATCTTTGCTTCACTAATCATTAAATCACTCAGGCATGGAACTTATTTCCGCTTTTGTTTCAGATTATTCATTTTCTCCATAGCTGTATACTTTTCCTGTCGTTGGTCTGTGATTCATTTGAAGAGTAGCAACGCATATGTTAATGCTTCTGAATAGTTTCCTGGAAATCACTCATCTACTATTGCTTCAATCTATTTCTAAATGGAATCTATCTTAGCTGAGATGTTTGTGTTCATTAATGGGTGGAATTGGACATTGGTTCTGATGATTGCTGAGAAATGGGATGCTGACTTTGTGGTAGATTTGAAGAAAATTGGTTGACTTATAAAACATTTCTTGGTCGAAAAAATGCTAATCTTTAGTTGAAAATAATAAAGTTGACCAAAGATTGGATTTTTAAAGTTTTGAGCATAGGACATTACATTAGAATGATTCGACTGATATACAGTGTATATGATTCGACTGGTTCAACTTAAGCTGGCGTCACCTTTCACACTTGAAGCTTGAATATCTGCCAGACTGCCACCAATAATGACTAGGATAGGCTTAGAGGTGTGCATATTACTTGTGGGTGTTGGAAGAAAGAGAAGGTATCTGTAGTTCTTGAAAACAATAATAATCCTGGTCTCGAAAGTATAGAGGATTTTAAAATGCTTGGATGTTATTTGGTACGATTTGCAAGGTTTAAATATACATTTTAAGCACCGAAGAGGCATAAAACCGAGGCATAAATCATAAAAACACATAAGAACTATAAATAATATAATAAAAACACATAAAAAAACATTGGGACCTTACTGCTAGACTGCTGTCTGACGCCCGAGAGAGAGAGAGAGGGAGAGCATGGTAGATTGAGAGTGCAGAAAGAGCGAGGGAGAGCAGGAGACAGGGAGAGAGCAGGAGAAAGCGAGAGAGCAGCGATGGAAAGTGGAGTAATTATGTTCGATTTCAATTGATTAGGGTTTTTATTTGCCCATTAAAATTAAACAAAAATAATGAAGGCCCATGTAAAGAAAATAAAGAAAGCCCAAAAAAGAAAAAAAAGTGAAATTCAGATGAAAATGCGAGGCGTGCACCTCACTATGGTTGAGGCATCCGCCTCTTGCACTGCAGCGGCGGCGCAAGACTGAGGCGCCTCATGACCGCCTTTTAAACCATGACGATGTAGTGTAGGCTGTGCATTCTGTATGAAGCTGTATTTTTCAATTTCTTAGGTTGGCTGTATGAAGTGTGGCTGTATAATGAAAACGTTGATTGTCACATTTTGAAGAATAATATTCCTAATTATTAGCTGTTCTTGTGACGGACATTTGCTATCTTGATTCATATATCAATCACTTTAAAGTTTATAAAACATACGAGAGGAGAGTAGCATTGTGAGGGCTGATTGTGCTGCTAGAGATATTTATGTGTCTGGAAGCGTAGTATCAGTCTGACATGGCAATAAGCTATGATCCTAATGACTAATGCCTAACAAATATTGGTGTAATATCAATGGTTCTTAACAACTACAGGCATTAAACTTTATCATGTTCTTTAACACAGTTTGAATATGTACATAGTGTCATTTTTCTTCACCAGTTTCCATGTTGCTTTAAGTGTCATGTTGTACTCTCTCCGTCATGGGTCAAGTGGAAAAATCTGCAGATTTTTGCTCAGTTTTGACCGCAATATCTTTTTTGTCGGAACTGTGGTAACTGGTAACTGATTGTAATCTGATGAATGCTTTACTAACAAGTAAACTGCCATGTGGCCTGCTTTGCTACTCTATTGGATTGGTGGTGTCAGCTATGTCGAAATAGAAGATTTGGCTGGTCTTAGCAATGCTTAGCCTGAATATACATCTTGTCTGCTGCATATGTATTATCTTTTGAGTTTATGCTTAACTACCGACAAGGTCTCTTTGAAGTTCGCTCATTTTCCAATTCTGTCGATATTTCAGGACTCGATGAAGGAAATCAAGAATATGGAGATATTTTCAGATGAAGACGGTAAGGAGGATGACTACTAGCTTCAGTCTGAATAGAGAGAATGCTATACTGATGTATTGTCTATACCTTGACGTGTCAATGAACGTCTAATTGAATATTAGCCTCAACAGGAATAATGTGAAGCTGCTTATATGTTACGTACACAATTTTTTGCTGCATCCTTCTCATAAGCAGTCTTCTACCTGCATTTTATTCAGTTTATGTTTCTGGGCGTAATTAGCGCTTTTGATACTGTTGCAGTTATCGTTTTTATTTGTCTTGCCAAATTAATTAAAAGGTTGCTAAGCTGTGATTGCAATGGTTCATGACCAGAATCTTGAGACGTAACGACAAGATGTGCATACGTGGTTTTTACTCTGAGGGTGATAGGGGATCTCCAGCACCCCATAATCATTTTTATTTTAAAACGTTATATTTAATATTGTATTCATCTTTTTTTTTTAGCATTCGACCAGGTAACTCTTGGGGCAAAGCAGCATCATCAGTTCTCGAGCATATTTACACTTTATCACATACCCCAACGACGTGATTAGTTAATTATGAGATGGTAAAGAAACTGCAAAACCTCTACATGCAGAAATGCAGGCATGAGTAAATTCTGTTATAACTTGTCTGCCCAATGCAGCTGCACCACTTATTTATTGTTTCATCTCATCAGAGAAGTCAATTCGGAATCTATTTATTGTTTGAATTTGTTGGCAGAACTGCAGAATTCCATACACGTAACATGCATTGATACAGTACCACATGGTGACATGAGAATAAATATCACATTATAACCGAACAAAAATATGTACGAAAACTACGTACATTACAAAAGAGAAGAAAAGAAAAAGATTGACAAAATGAAGCTTTTTAGTAACCTTTTTTCATTGAATTGATGGCAATGCAACTTCTACCACAAAAAAGAAGCTGCCTCCGATCCATATTCTTCATCAACATTTCTCTGAAACACCTTCAGACCTCAACATGCAAATATCAAAATCTAGAAAAGAAAAAATTGAAGTGAAATTACTAGTTAAAGCATCTCAAGCTATGCATGATGTCAATTGTGAAGAGGATTAGGTCCGCTAGGAACCAGCCGCTTCTCGACGCCATATCTGGGGTCTATCTCGCTGCCGCTGCTGCCAGGCGGTGGAGGTTGGAGGAGACGGCGAGGCAGGCTCGGAGGAAATGCGAGCGAGTTGCTGAGTTGGGGTTGATGGTAGAGAAATTTGGTTAAGGCTATTCTTGAACACTCGGTGTTAGCCGCCGCCATGAGGAGAATTATGACGGTGGTGGAAAACCAGCGGCCGGTGGCGGCTGTGGAGGAGGGTGATGAGTTCCTCATAGTGAGATTGAGACGTGAAGAGAGGGGTGGAGGATGGCAATAAAGAAGCGAGTGAAAAAAGGTGTATTTAAAAGTGAAACAAGTGATGCATGAAGAAGTACTCGACGCCATTAATGCTCTAATCAATGAGGTAGAATTTTGTAGCACCACAAAGAGGCTAAAGTTTCCTTTCTTTATTGGGGTTTGTGGCAGATGCTGTAAATTTTCAGACAATGCTGTACTTGGTTATGGCAGATTTCATGTTTAAAGTTTTTTCTTTTCTTTTGAAGAAGAGGATTTCATGTTTAAAGATTGTGGCACTTAAATATGCTGGAAAATTGAAGCCAACAACATCGTATGTCGTGATTAGGCGACCCAAACCAGCCGGTTTTAGGTCGGGATGAGCCATTATTTTCTGAGTCCGATTGATTTTGGTCGATTGAATTCTCCGTTTAGGCCGATGAGCTTCCACACTGCGGTTTGACAGCTCTAGTTCTGATCATAGTGAATCGCAGAGTGGTCGTGTGGACTTGCAAGTTCTTTAAATAGTTTTTCCTAACAAACTTTGATGACGACTGAATTAAAATTCAGAAGCTCCTATAGTTGTATCAAATAGTTTTTCCTATGTATGTATATTTCATAATGTTCTCAAATTAAGTGATGATTAGATGATATTAACAAAAAAAAAAAGAAAATTTTGAAAAATCCATTTGTGCATGGTAAATTCCAAGATGAGTGTTAAAATTACCTTTCCAAAATCCAACCATCATAAATAGATCCAATAAAACATTAAAATCAACAAAACATCATAAAACACTCGAAACATTTGAATCACTAGACCATACCCTTATTCAAAACTCAACATATCTTAACATTACTAATCTATTATCTACCCCAACTAGAACCACACAAACAATAATCCAAATTCACCAAGCAAGTATTCCTTTTGAGCTCATAAGTTACAACTTCCAAATTCACACACACACACATAAACTTAGCCACCCGTCGTGTGCAACATGAGCGAATAATGCAACAGTAAAACAACGAATAACACGCATTTGGTAGAACATAAAAGAATAGAGCTGCATTGCTATTAGCTTGGTGAAATGAAACAACCAGCATCAAATACATGTTTCGGTAGAAATTTTCATACCAGATAGTGAATTGAGTGTAATTTACATGTTACGAGATGGATGATACTACGGTCCAAGTAAAGGTCAGACATTACTGAGACAGCCCTCTATTTTCTTAGCAAATGACATGTGCGCTGATTAGCACCTTTCAGTCGGAAATTCAGCTCCTCCACGTCATCCTGAACATGATCCATAGCTTTGTTCTGCCTGCATTTGTAAAGCATGTCGGATATAACCTAGTATCTATGTAGTTCAGTCGATTTCGACCAGCCAAGATAGGTGTTCTGTTGGCAAATACAGTAAATGAGGAGGCAGAAACATAGAGTGACTAACCTATCTATTTCAGATCCCATGTCAATAGCCATTTCCTTTAGCTCACCCAAAATATTACTTAAAATCCGAGAAGGCATCATCTTGTTTAACCTTCTCCACCTGTTATAGATTATGATTGAATCTCAAATCATTAAGACAATTCTATATTGATTCAAGAATTAAGGTTAACTTGGGACTAGTGATTTTACAGCTTAGGCTTCTGCAAGATGCAATTCAGGTATCATTTATGGCCTTTTAGTTATTGATGCAAACTTAAGATTAGATACGAGATATAACTAACGTACCTCTACTTTCTGCATAGCACTTGCTGATTCATGGGGTGGCGTACATGTCCTTGTATGTTCCTCCAAGGTGGAAGTCAAACCCAGTCTCTCCCTCTGCTCCAAGTGATTACCCTTTCTTTGAACAGGATCATCTACACGACCAAAGTTTAAAACACAAATCAAGAACAAATGCTAGATTATAACCTTATTGTAGACATGTTTCATGAATCATGATAAAAATCAAATCTTGCAGAACGGTTGGAAAAAAAATGCCGCAACTCTAGCGATTACAGGGCCGGTTATTGGGCGCGTCTTCTTAGGTCTCCATGTCTTGGAGAATATGCCCCCAAGACTTCCCAAAAGCTTCTCACCCTAAAATCAATTGAAAAACAATTTGAGACCTTAAATGGTTTGTAACACATTAATTGGGATGATATACATATGAAGCTTAGGATAGGACATACCCTACTAAGATCGTGGTCCATGTCAGCTGCAGTCATGTGCGTTCTATAATTTGCTCTCCTGCAGATGCAGAGTAACCAAAGTTTCAGTAGCAGTTTCTCGTATGTCATCTGCAATCTTGAGGCAATTGTGCACAGCCTTTGTAGTCAGTTCAGCTGTATACGCGGCATAATTCTCTAGTTCCTATATGGACTGGTTCTCTAGTCCTCCAGAGTCGCAGAAACCATTCTTGTATCCATGTTTGGATGCTGAAGAAAGACTGCTTTGAGATGAAGAGCTCCTGTTTCTCTCTTCATCGTCATCAAAAGGATTCGTGCTTAAATTTGAGGCGAAGAGAGAAGGCTCGGAAGATGTTCTTCCTGATACTTTGAGGGTTTGTGTTAGGGATACACGCAAGGAGCCCTAACTCTCCCCAAAACCATGGTTATAGGGAAAGGATTGACACTCACTTATATACCACTCCACACTTTCATGTGTAGTCGATGTGGGATATCCACATGATAACAATAGCTTCTCCTTGAAACCGACGTCCACGGACGGCCAACTCGAAGTCCTCCCCACCCACGGCTGGGTCCGCGGTGGGGCCCACCCAGGTTGCTGGCCCACCCACGACCCCATTCGCTGTGACACCAGTCCTGGGCCCACCCGGGAACTATTCCCCGGGCCCACCCGGTTTCCCGGGCCAATCAACGGGTCGCCCCTTCTCGCAGACGTACGATCCGGCAGGTCGGACCATTGTTAGGGATACACGCAAGGAGCCCTAACTCTCCCCAAAACCATGGTTATAGGGAAAGGATTGACACTCACTTATATACCACTCCACACTTTCATGTGTAGTCGATGTGGGATATCCCACATGATAACAGTTTGCTTGTTATCCAATTCATTATCAGAATCAAAAGGATTATTAGAAGGTGTACTAACGGGGTGCCTGGTATCAACTGAGGCATGTTTAGACAAATCATGCAAGGGAGATCTCTTAACACCATGCATTCTGCACAAGTAAATACAAAAGGATGATGTTATGCTTGTGTTAGTTTGTAAATGATCGGCACTGATCAGTAGAAGAAAACACTGAATAACCTGAAAACTGCAGAAAACAAAAATTCAAAAAATAAGAGCATGCATACTATATATAACCCCTGGATGCAAGGCCAAGAAAAGCATCAGAAATCTACTTCTTTTGTGAAAGAATTAGGATCATGCCATAATAAAAGTCTAATATTGATAAGGCATGACTATGGCTTCGAGCAACAATTAGGACAAAGAATTTAAAGATATTAGTTTGACACAACAAATTTAAATAAAATTAGGCAAGACACACAAACACACTGTACACACACAAAGACAGGGGCCAGGAAATTTGGGAAGGGGTGAGATATGCCCCAGGTTAAGTTAATTTGATTCAAATGAAAATCAAAGGCACCCAGAATCAACTGAAATTGATCGCACCAGAAAAACACTGAAAAGAAAAACAAAGAGCATTCTTACCCCTCTAATAAGACAATCAAGATCCTAAATTTCTTGCTCGTAGTTCAACTTTACCATATTTCACAACCAAGCCATCCCTTTTTTGAGAGAAAAGATTCGAAAGGTCGCCCAAAGTCATCTAGATTCCATCACAACCTTGAGTGCCTATCCGAGAAACGTGGAAAATAGGCCAAAAGAATCTATACAATTATAATCGCCAATACGATCAAATAAAAGCAAAAAAACTAATTATAAATTAAGTCAAAAAAACTAATTATAAATTAAGTCCTATACTCTGTAACTAAATAACTGTGCACACACTTAAAAATCTAATTTTCTCTTTGGCGTCAAGAATCTAGCATTGGTTGTTAGGCAGTAAATTTTAGGGGTAAATACAAGATGTAGGAAAAGAAAAGTAGAGTCGTCGTAGCAACAATTCAGCAGATAAATCCAGATACGCATATGTTGAGGGAGATAATATTGGCGGGGTACCTGAATTTTCAGGAGAGATGAGAGGATAAAGGAGTCATCTTGATATGGTGGAGCGCTCCGAGAGTAATGCCCCTTTCCAAAACAAAATTCAGCAAATCTAGACCGGGAAATTGCAGCGAGAGAGAGGAGAAGATTTGAAGTGGGTTGGGTTCATTACGGACAAAACTCGTTTTTTCGGAGCCCTTTCATTTCCCGTCCCCTTGCCCCTGCGTGGACGATCCCGAAAGAAACTCGTATGTTTAGCGGCGCCAACCGACCCCTATCTTTAATCTTAAGTAGAGTGAAGTCAAATCAATTAAGTGAATTAACCCAATCTCTTTATTTTATCATTTATGAACAACACAAATTTTAATAAAATTATTGATGAATATTATTCGAATAGAAAAAAAATCTCATCATATGTTAGGTTATAAGTGATAAAAAAGATTTTTTGATAAATAATGAATGATTGTAAGATTGAATAATAAAGAATAATATCCTAAAAAAAGAAAGTGATACACTTTTCGTGAACTTGAATAAAATAATTTTGATACAATTATAGTGGACGGAGGTAACATGACCCAACGCAGCCCAAAATTATGCATATAACGTTCAAAGTATATTATGTAAACGTATCCATCTGGGGCACAATGGTCAACACACAGCACTAAAGAGTTGACAATCAATCTCTTCTCATTTGCAAACAAAACTCTTGCAAATAGGAAGAACACCCTCATCTAATATTCAATCCTCACCAACAATTAAAATTTCAGTTTACACCCTAATTAACGTAATTGATTTTTAAAAAGAAGAAAAGAATTACATAGAGCTCATTTCAATTCATGCAGAAGCTAAAACACAATCCCTCCACCAAATGACTCCGGAAACGCATCTCGCAACACACACAGTTTATGCATCTATACACTCAACTGAAAAGCAGTAAGAATTTGAGGAAGCATGTTTCGACATGCAACAAGAGTGGATCAGGATCAGGAGCAGGAGAAGTAGAGGCTCTCTGCAGTGCCAGTTTAAACAAAACTGTTGACATCTTCAATGCAGCTGCTGCCTATCTCTGCAAATGCCACTGCAGCAATCTTGAAAAGAGATGGATGCATAAACTACAACGCGAGGCGGCTTTTAAAGATGCAAACCTTTGAAATAGACGGCTTCCAACTTTGAATCCTCGTCTGTGCTTCACTTTTTGCAGAGCACAAGATCTCGAGGGCTGGTGGATTTCTTCCGTTCTTCCGCAATCTTCACAACACAAGAAAAAAAATATTCAGTAGTTTCAAGACTTCATCTTCATTTGGATAGAGAAAGATCGAGTTCCCTTACCTGAGCCTCCAATTCGGATATTCTCTGTAAAGACAGATGCTCAATATTGGCACGGCGTTTACACTCTTCATCGAGCTGGAGCGTCAGTTCATACCTTAACTCGGCCATTTCCTGAGCTAAATCTTCCGCTTCTTCTTTAGCTTTCAACCTTTCGTCTCTCAGTTGCTCCTAGAAAATATTCATATATAAGTTCTAGGTGTAAGAACCGACAGAGCAAACAGATGCTTTCACCACTCTAACTATGATGTAATTTAGTAAGCTTGCAGGCCCACATTGGATGATTCGCTTATGTACCTTAAGATGCCTTATAAGACCTTCGTTATCATCTATCTGTCGTGACATTTCTGCAATCCTGTTTCTCGAATCTCCATCAGTAGCTCTCAAAATGGCAAGTTTAGAAAAGAGTGGGCCTAAGACATCGCCATATGTGCTGCAATTGTAGTTGAAGTCCAGAATGTTAAATATGTAGATGCAAATAACTACAGAGGACAACAGCACATACTTAATGAATGCAAAATATATAATTAGAAAAGCGGTAACTAACAAAATGTAGCTTTTCAAGTTCTCGAACCACAAATGAAGAAGCATACATGTGCATACTGGTTAGACAAAAACTCGTGTACATCCGGATGTAAGGTGCATCCACCCCAATTAGGGTTCACCAATCCCCATTTAGGGCTTATTAATTGCCAATTAGGATTTACTATCACTAGTTAGGATTTATTAATTAGGACGATGCACTGTGCATCCGGATACACCAGTGTGTGCCTCTCTGGTTAAGCACATTACCTCATATATTTCTTTAGTTTAATCGAGGGCTGGCCCTCCATTGTCGACTGACAGTCATTGAACTGCTCTTCCACATCCTCGACGAATGCTGTGATACTCAAATCAGAAATCTGTAATTTTTCTGTAAAATCTTTATTTTCCTTCTTTAATCTCTCTATGACCTTATATGCATCCTGATTTCTAATTTCGAGGTCTTCAATCAACCCATTCATTGAGGAATTTTCTCGAGTTTTTTCTTGCAGCAATTTTTTAGTTTCAAAATGATTCTGCTCCAAGGTACTTGCGTCCAGCTTTATGCTCTCGATTTCACATTGATATTCTAATGCCATAGATGAAATAGATTCCTCAAGGTGTTCGATGCGTTGCGAACATCTTATCTCCTCCTCTTTATCCTCTACTTCTTGCATCAACAATGACTTTTCGAACTCAGATATCTTTATCTGTTCCTTCAACCTTCCTACCTCCTCTTCTAAATTTTCCATGTCGGCAAGTTTAAAGCGACAGCTACATGGTTGCTCGTCAGGATAGTTAAGGCTCGAGTTCCTCACGCCCAGTTGATCCTGCAGGTAATCTATGAGAAAGTTTACAATGATTAAACAAGAAAGAAGAAAATATAAAAAATGGAGGTAGATCAATGTTCAAACTAAATTAAATGGTCTTATGACGATATATGCTTGTAGATGAGGAAAATAAGTAAAAAGAAAACTCAAATTATGTTCTGGCAGTAGCTCATTTTACCCTTGTAAGCAATTATGGAAGAAAGATTTTGAAGTTACAAAAATAAGACTAAGTGGTTGCTTACATTTTATCACAACAGAAAAGATAACACAGTGTGTGTGTGTGTGTGTCAAAGAGGATGCAACCACCTATTTCTTGGATGCAATTACTGAGTTCTCTTTCCAAATCTGTTATGCGCTTCCTGTCTCCTTCACGGATTCAGACAATGTTTTAACATGGGATTCCAATCTCTGCATTGCAGAAAGCTCTAAATTATAGTAGGCATAAAAAGACTCTACTCCTTCAATTAAAATCCCTGAAACATGCATAGTCCCCAATGTATTAGATGAGCAGGCATGCTAGGAATTTAATGTAATAATAAATTATTAAGAAAAATATTTGAAAGATGGCAGTTTTCTCATATTTTGAGTGAAAGGGGGCTGATCTCGAATTCGACACTTTGGAATGGAAGTTTGTGGAAATGCAGAATCCAAAAACAATGCCACCACTTTTGCGCTGGCATTTCATATTTGACTAGAGAAAGCTACGTCCATAGACAACATATTATTTAAAAATTGAAATTTCCATTGCCAACACCTACTAATTTAGATATTTACAGAAGTAATAAAAGAAGAGTACATATGTCACCACTAAATTGTTATAAAATCAATATGAGCACATTATTAGATCCATTTTTGGTTGCACCATTAACTCATATGGGCGAAGACCATATGAGCAAGACATAACGTTATTCATACAACAAGAAAGGAAACATGTTCCAACAATATATTCGAGGAAAAAAGGTTAATATAGGATTTGAAATGATTTATAAACCATACAATATCAGAATTCAACTAAGAGATAAAATAATGACCCTGAGTAGCTCAAACCCCTGGGACTTAGAATCTCTGAGCATCTCCTTTTCCTTCGTGAGCTGTTATCAGACAAAAGCAATGTATAAGTGTGACTATGATAGCACGTTAGCATGCCAAATGTAGCCTCGGATAACAAGCACGCAAAGGAAAGGCAACTGTATTTATGCAACCGAAACACTTAACCAAATTAGACTTTTATACGGATCTGATTGATAGCAAGGGAGTTAACAAGTTTCCCTTGTCTTACGCTGCCTCATAAACACAGGCCTCAAAGCAACAAAATTTTACTTTGATTCGCCTATTAATGTCAATTCTTGTTTTAGAATTAGGTAACTAATGATGATAAAAAGTCAAATACAACATACAAGGAAATATATTCAAGACTTTGGCAAAAAGCTACTTACAGATAAGAAGCTGTAGCAGCATAAATAAGAAAGGAAAAAATATGCAGACATCAATTTAAGCTGTGACCCGAGATTTACCTCCTTAAATCGTTCCCTGATCTCCGACAAATCATCAGCATCAAATGGGCCATCACTAACCCCACTTAAGCCACCAGACATCTGCAAATAGTTAATACAATACAAGCTTCATCTTCACTTAAAGGAAAACCCACCAAGTAAATGTCATGATTATCAGGAAATAGCAAAGATGATATAGACGAAAAACCACAAACTCCCATAAAAATCAACTCTTGACATTAACAATTCAAATTATTATAGAACAGTGTTTAAAATGCAAACAATTAAGTAAGAATGTTTACAATTGTCCGAAAAATAGTCACTCATCAAACAGTTACAAGACAAAAAACTCATGCTACCAACCCGTCAAAAAGGGAAAAAGGAAGGAAGGAAATAACTTAAACGAAAACATTCACCGCATAAAACAGGGGAACTAAATAGTAACGGAACACACGAAGTTTTTTCCAGAAAAAAAAAGGAAGTAAAAGAATAGTTCTTCAGAGGAATTACTGGTACTAGGGCTTCAGATATAAATTTGCGCGCTTCAAAAGATGGAATTGTGAATTCGTTGCTTTGATTCCACCCTGTTTTTGACTTATTTCTTCGAAGATTTTGATGACGCTGGCTTGACAGTGAGGAATTGCTCGATGCGATGATTGTCGAACTATAGTTTGAAAATTGGAATAGTTGTCGAGTTTCTACATGGCCAAAAATGCTGTCCGACCCATCAGGTTTGGGAAATTCCTTTCACACCCCTAAAATTTATTGATTTTTTTTTTTAAAGTCTGAATTTTCTATAATGATATTATTAAAAAGATTGAAAATCATTTTGAGCTTGTAACTTTGGTCATATTCTAAAATACGAGCTTCCAGTTTTGTAGTACTTCACAAATGTTTGTGAATCATAAGTTTCTTGGGCTATTCTCATTTCTCAAACCCATTTGTTTTGGGCTGAAATCAAATTTGTTACCATAATCCCTACCATGTGGTTAATATACTCGAGAGTGATTCTATACATATCCACCATTTTATCCATTATCGATTTTTATTATAAAGGAAATATTACAAATGTTATAAAAATAATATATTGTTTCTATATAGCCCTGAATTAAATTCATAAAATAATACAATTTCATCATTATTCTACGACGGTTTTTCTTCTCCCAAAATTTAATAAATTGATTTCAAGATCACTTGCGCTTTGGAATAGGTGAATGGAGAAAGTGAAGATAAACAGAAGTAAATTAATTTTGTTGCATCTTGGTTGATCGGCGGGCTACCTTTTCCGCTGAAGAGAATTATCTGCAAATCGTACACCTCAATTATCATTAGATTTCAAAATAGAAAGCAACAACACTTAGGCAGCATCTCAATTGATTTATTCAACTAAAACAATATCAACTAGTACAATCAGAAAATTAAGAAATCCAATTTCACTTTGTTTCGGCAGCATCTCAATCAATTTATTCCTTGCTTTGTCACGCAACCAATGTCCAACTGCAACAATTTATCAAAGCTCAATAACTTGGAGGACCATGCTGGTTGTTTTCCAAAGTGGGAGATTTTTTTTTTGTTTCCAAAGAAGTCTATTGAGAGTTGGATTAAATGTCTTGCCATTGCTTAGAAATTGTATTTTACAGTGTAGTAAGCTTATTTTAACCCTTCACATTCCAATTGTGACTCTTATTTAATCTTTCTAGAATCAGATTTGGATGGTGTGTTTTATGTTTTACTGTTCAGACACGTTATTATTTTCTTATATTGAGAAATTGGTGGAAGAGAATTGGGGGAATGGGCTATGACTAGGGATGGTAATGAACCAGATCTGGATCGGATCTTGCTAGGTTCAGATCCAAATTCGAATTTTTTTGCTTGGTTATGGATTCGGTCCAGATCTATTTGATCCAAAAAATTAGATCCAAACCCAGATCCATAAGATCCGCAGGGTTCAGGGTCTAGACCCGGATCCACATGTTTTCTCTTCTAAAATAAATCCTAAATCAAATATAATTTACAGTAACACCATAATAATAATAATTTAAATACATATAATAATTATTTAGAAATTCTACAATCATCATTATACAAGAAAATGTTAGTTATAAATTTATTTTTGCTTTCATGACAGCAAATAATATTACAATAGTAATAGAAGAAGTATCACAAATATCTTAACAAAATAGACCACTCATATACAAAATTTCCTCAAATACAAGGTACAAGTTTCTAATATTATTGACATACCATTCAATTTCGTAACCTAATTTATCCAACTTCGACTAAAAAGAAAAATAATATAATACACTTATAAATATAAATAAAATTATATATACATATATATTATATGGATTCATGGATCAGATCTGGACAGGATCTGGATCTCAGAAATAGAGATCCAGATCCGGATTTTAAAAGAATGGTCCGGATTCGATCCGGAATCGTCGAATCCTATTTTTTGAAGATCTAGATCCTATAAAATGGATCTGAATCTACGGATCTGGACCAGATCTGAGATCCACTGTCATCCCTAGCTATGACACCAAGGGCTTTGTTGGATCTCATATTTTTCTTTGTTTAAAGGATCATTATTTTACTAGGAATTGTAATCGGAGGATATAAGGAAAAATAGAATATTTTTAATATCATTATTATTATTTTATTATATGAGTGGCTATAGTGAATCAAATGATGGATATATATAGAATCACCTATTTACTGGTGGATGATTCTATATAGTATAGTTTATATTTTTTATTATTGATTCTTATTTTAAAAATAATGAAACATAATTGATGATTTTGTATGTAGTCTATAATCTCCATTTTATTCATTATAACTACTTACTTTATAATTAAAAATATATAAACCAATGTATTATCATAGCCCTCAATGTAAAATTGGAACATTTAATTTTCATGATAAGATGAATAAATAAAAATAATCAAAGTTAATCTACTGTTTACTTTGATAGATTGATAATCAATTGATCAATTTAGAATTCATTTAATAATCTTGTCATTTAAATACTCAATCTTATATTTTATTAATCCATCATATCATGAAAAGTAAACTCTTCTAATTAAATTACTAATTTTATCAAATGGAATAAAAATATAAAATAGTCCATCACCATCGGTATACCCAGCCTGCTCGAGTTCCTTCTTCAATAGCATCTGTTGGGACATTATGTCCCCATTCATATTTAGGAAAGAAACGAAAAATTAGGAAGAAAAGAACAACAATCTCAACACAAAAATTTAACGTGGAAAACTCCAAAATCGGAGAAAAAACCACTCTTTCTATTTTAACACTAGGAAATTTCAACAATCCCCACCTTGTTAAAATAAAAGAATACTTCATTGTCTTCACCGACAATCATGATTCTTAATCCAAAGAACCATCATCCTCAAAAAAGAGAATAAACATACTCCACCATATGAGTAGAACACTTAGAATCAACCATTCTAAGAATTTCCTTCGGCACATGTCGAAACTTGCTGACAAAAATTATGGTGCAACTTCTAGCTTTTGGCCATCCTAGAAGTTCTTCAGCCATCGACATAACTTTCACCACACACCTTGCATCCATGCCAAACCAATGCACATGCGGTCCAACTAACATCATCACATCCTCGTTCATGGCAGTTGGATATACCATAAGGATGTTCATCTCTTTAAAAGAGATCCTCTATCACAATGTTAGCTTCATGGTCGGAGCTGGTTGTCGGATCCGCTCCACCTGATCGGCTCCACCTGGACAATTTCGCTCCGTATGTCCAGCTCTTCCACATTTCCAACAAACAACACCTTTGGAGTCCTTCTTCCTCCCTTTCACTACAAAAATACAGTCGATCAGCGACGGAAAATTCCGTCGCAAACCATGTCTGATCCGTCCCTAAAATAGATTAGCGGCGGTTTGCGGCGGAATGAGGGGTCATTGGAAACACGGTTGGCAAACATCTAGCGACGGTTCGTCCGTCGCTAATTATTAGCGACGAACGGCGACGGAAAATCGATCGCTAATCCACGACCTCGAGCGGTCGTGCGATATAAAATTAAATCGTTAATGCGATGCTAATCCGTCGTAGTTAGCGACGGATTAACGACGGACAAACACCGTAGCTAAAAAATACCGTCGCAACTCCGTCGTTAATCCGATTCAAATCCGTCTCTGATCCGTCGCTAATTAACGACGGACATAGTCCGTCGCTAAAATTATAAATTTTTTTTATTTTACGTAAAAAGACCGTCGTAAATCCGTCGCTAGTTACAGTTGGTTCAGTTATTTCACGTTGTTAATACGTCGCTAATCCGTCGCTAGATATGCAATATCTGGACATTTTCAATTTGTATTTTGGACAGCCAAACATGTTTTCAAACAACCCAAACAAACCAATTCCATCCATACAATACAAACTATCAAAATAAACCAATTCAATCCAAACAAAGCAATTCAATCCAAAAAACCGTAATATCCAAACAATCCCATAAAAAAACAATTCTAAATCATACGATAAGTTTACAAATTCATATTACAACCCGAATACGACGAGGTGAGGGAAAATAGGAGCTCATATCACGAGGGTGGGGGGAAACGGGAGCTGGCCATGAAGCGCTCTAGGGCCTCTCACTGCGCCGACTGAGCTCGAATATGTTCTCTGACGCTATCTCGCTCTCGGCTCGGCTTGCATTACGGCCTCGTATGCGGTACTGCTGCTTGCTCGACTTCAATCGGGCCTCGTATGCCTCGCTCAGATTTCCATCGGCCTCCGGATCAATAGTCTGTTGTTGATAAGCTATGGAATCGTGGTGGGCACTCTCCACCGAATGAGACGACGCCGCTCGCATGTATGTCCGTGATAGAGACCCGACTCCAAACATCCTATTCTTTTCTTTGAGGAGCTCCCAAGGACATTTTGAGAATTTGAGTCCTATCAATTTACGGTGTCGTCTCATTACTCCCAGATTGGCTCAATTGGGTCACTGTTCCTCAACTCGCCTACGTAATATAATTTCATACAATTATTATTTAATTAAATGCTCGTTGTTGCGCTAACGAATATACTTACCGCGATACTCTGAGCTTTCCCGTCTGTATAGCTCCCGTCGTCGGTGGCATGATACTTCTGGAATACATCCCACTAGACATCTTCTATGGCTATTCCACGCTCTCTTACCTATAAATAAGTCAAACAAATTAAATAATTAACAAGTATCACGATTCTTAAATAAATTTACTATATCTAAAACTTCAAAGTATTTACAATCTCTCTCGCATACTCGAATGCAGAGCGTGAGCCACCCCGATGCTTGACTATCCCAGTACCCTCGCCATCTGGCTCGGACATCCTGTTGCTGCGGGCCTTTGCCGCCTTCTCTTGGACGTCTGTCCGAGCCCAATATGCCTTCCAATTATCCCAATCTCGCTCAGGGATAAATGGAGGTGGGTTGGGCGAGTCCTTATGCCGCTTGATCTTGTGAACAAGATCTTTATAGCGCTCGACGGCCTTTGCGCACCAGTAGGAGTAGACCATGGCGTCGTCCATCGTATCATCCCAATAAAAATATTTTTGTAAAAAATATATGATTACAATATGCAAAGGTCGAATCATAAATGACTTCGTATAAACAACACGAACTTTGAATTCATCGAAATAAATCTGCTTGAACTCTTGAGGCACCAATTTCCAATTGAAGCCGTTGTGATTCATAATTCGGAATGACTCGTAATCACGCGGCTATATCATTGCTCGGACACAAAATGCTACAATTTATAGGAAATAAAGACATCGAATGCTACAATTTATTTAAACCAAGACATACAAGAGATAACATACCCATTCACAATGGCTATCTTCTTCATCCCCTCTCTAGATGACACTCCACTACTGCTCGAGGGGGCGGGGCTGTGAGACAGTGCCTCCATGCCTTCTTCTAGGCTGGCAGGTGAAGGCGACGGCGTGTATAATCCTGGGTGCCTCCTACGTGATGAAGAGGCACCTCGTCCACTGTGAGACATCTGCAAACAAAGGTAAAAAATGTTGTATTAAAAATTCACAAATAATACATATCATAACGTTTTGTGTGCATACTAGAAAATAAAACGTTTCTTGTGCATACTAGTGACAATTATCGTCGTCGTCATCATAACGTTTTGTGTGCATACTAAAAAATGCTATAAATTCACAAATAATGCATATCATAACGTTTTGTGTGCATACAAAAAAATGCTATAAATTCAAACCCTATTCATCATCGTCGTCATCATCATCATCCAATGTATGATTGTCTTCTGACTCTGACAATTCAACTTCATCATCCTCATTATCAGATGTCTCTTCAATGTCTATGAGTGTACTGTCAGGATGAACTAGTGTCGTGTCCTCATCCACAACGACATTAGTAATCGAACCTAATGCATCCTCTTGAAAAGGGGGAGGTACTATCGATCGAGAACTCTCATCCGAGACTTCCACATTAGATCGAACTTTAATTTTGCATACTTCCCACCACTCTTTCATAGATTGTTTTAAACTTGGATATGCACAATAGTATACTTGAATGGCTTGATTGGCGAGGATAAGCGGTTCGAACTTGTTATATCTTCTCGTATGATTTACGAAACCAACTTGTACTCGGAATGAATTGATAACCCCAATCGTGAAGGATCAAACCACTCGCGTCTAAACAAGGTTGTGGTATTAGTTGGTAGCCGGGATATTCCAACTCACAAACCTCCAATAATCGACCATAAAAATCGAGTTCTTGCGTATACGCACCATAAGTTTCACCTTTAATGCACACTCCACTATTCATAGTTGATCTTTATGATCCATGTTCTAATGTGTGAAATTTGTAACCATTTATATAATACCACGGTGCGTCTTAATTAGAATTGAAGGTCCTTTGGCAAGAGACAATATGAGCAGTTCACAATGTTGTTAGTATGATCTTTGACCTATTATTAGTAAAAAAGCGATTAGAATGACTAAGCGTACATATTAAATATTTTCTACTAATAATCATCGAACACTCACATATGCCTCAAACCAAAAGCGGAAGCCTCTTTCAATCGACCTTTGAATATCGAGCTAGAGATCGTGGATTTGATCTTTTCACATCTTGATGAATAAACTACATCAATATATATTCTGAGCCTAGTTAATAATAATAATAATAATAATAATAATAATAATAATAATAATAATAATAATAATAATAATAATAATAATAATAATAATTAACAATGAGTTCTAAGAAAAACACGACACTTACGCCATGTAAATGTTCGTAACTTCAACACAGTTGAGCAACACGCATAAACGAGCGACATCATATTTCTACTATCCAAATATCTCGTCGACATATTTCCAAAAGGTCTGCCATCTTGCTTGAAGATTTGAAGCATATCTGGATAGTCTTCGTGCCTAATCTCCGCTTGACCATGATGCAAATCTCTGAACTCCGTTCTTACGTGATCATCAAAATAATACGAGTAAAATGTTGATGCTTCTTCTACTAAGTAAGCATTGCAGATAGAACCCTCAACCCTGGCTTTATTTCGTACGTTGTTCTTCAACTTACGTAAGTATCTACAAAATTTAGAACGTTGTTCTTATATATATGTATATATATATGTATATATATGTGTGATAATGTACGAGCAGTACCTTTCAAATGGATACATCCATCGGTATTGAACAAGCCACGCAATACGGGCTTCATCGACTAGATGAACCGGAAGATGTTCCATGGAGTCGAAGAAACTAGGGAAAAATGCGCTCAAGCTTGCATAAAATCTTTGGAATATTTTCTTGGAGCTGCACGGATCATCAAGCCCTATGTTTCGAGAAGTTAAATCTTTGAAGAATAAAGATAATTACATTATGACTTTCCAAACATTGGGTGGGAGAAGTTCGCGAAATGCAATCGGTAGAATTATTTGCATGAAAATGTGACAATCATGACTCTTCATCCCAAACATCTTGGTTTGTCATGTCTACACATCTACCCATGTTGAAACGTATCCATCGAAATCTTAAACCTCTTACCCACTCACATAAGACTTTTTCTCACGATTGTCAAGTGTATAAAGCCTTTGGATATTTTTTGTTGATTCATTCATCGTCAACTCAGTGCATAGCGATATAAATTAAGTTCTTCTCTAGATTTGCTCGTATCTTTGTCTTCCTTGGACATTCATGACCGTGTTGAAGACATTATCGAACACATTCTTTTCTATGTGCATGACATCCAAATTTGGCGAATCAAAGAGAACTCCAGTAAGGTAGATCCCGAAAATACTTCTTTTCTTCCATCCGGTTCAAAGCTGCTTGGATATTCTCGCTATTTATTTCATCATGTCGACCTACATTACGGAGACTAGTCTCATACCCATAATTAGTGATGATGAGCTCATCTCCGATCGCGCTTACGGTGGATCGTTAGTAATCAACGTGTTCTTTTCGAAACCTCTTCGATCCCTTCGAAATGGGTGATTAGGAGCTAGAAATTTACGATGGTTATCAAACCATGACTGCTTACCACTTTTAGCTAAAGTAAAAGCATCGGTATACTCCATGCAGTGCGGACAAGCTAATCTTCCAGCTGTACTCCATCCAGACAACATAGAGTATGCAGGGAAGTCACTAATTGTCCAAAGTAATGCAACGTGCATTTGAAAATTTCGCTTCAACGATACATCATAAGTAAGAACGCCGTCATCCCACAAATCTATTAACTCTGCTATCAATGGTTGCAAGAACACATCAATCTTCTCCTTCGGATTACGCGGTCCGGGCACTAAGATCGTAAGAAACATGTATTGCTCCTTCATACACACCACGGGGAAGATTATAAGGGTCGATATAACGGGCCATGATGAATATTGCTTTCCGATTGACCGAATGGCTAAAACCGTCGGTTGAGAGTCCCAATCGCCGCGTTCACAATTTACGATGCAAATAAGGAAACTTGTGTTCAAATGTTTCCATGCAATTGAGTCGCGGATGATGCATGACCCCATCATCGATCGACGATGCATGCCAACGCATATTTTCATTGTAGCATTGGATGCATACAATCTCGTAGTCGATGAGTTAGAGGAAAATAATACATCTTTTATATGCTACTTGTGCTTTCCGTCGACTTCCACCAGCTCGAGTATTGCTCTTGAAGCGAGGATGGTTACTGAATTTGCAGACTCGTCGATTCGAATCTTGGCGCCAATAAATTATGCAATTAAATGGACAACAATCAATTTTGTGTACGGGCAACCCGTGCCACGCAACAATCTCTTCGTCTTTGTAGAAGTCACCGAGCACGCAATTTCCATCTGGATCGACTCTTTCATCGATTCGATATTTGATCAAAACCCTTCTCGGTAATGTTGTTCTCGCTTTGCAACTCGTAAGTCGAGCCACAAATGACAATCGTGTGATCCGAGCAACCCGCCACGAGAGGTTTATCGGCAAGATTCAACATATCGTAAAATTTTGTGCATCGAATTTGGCTCCTCTTGATCTCGTCAAAGTTGAGCTGCGGACCCAGCATCCACTACCATCGTATGATCGTATTTGGTTGACGGTTAACATCGAATCCACAACATTGTCCCTACTTGTGGTTGTCTCCTTGAAATATACATGTGTGATAATTTGGAACAAATCCAAATTTTGATAAGTGATATCGCACGATATCTTTCTTACGATAAGGTATATTCTTACTGACGCCGAAATGGCCTGCTGAACTGTCAACTTCAAGAAGATAAACTCCGTAACAAGCTTAAAGCTCAAGATAATATATATAAAATTCCAATGATCCCCCTATCTATTACATATGAGGCCTTTTTATACGCAAAAGCTAAAAAATGAAAAGACATGAACTTTATAAATAAAGATCTTAAAGAGGAATGTCTAAAGGTTTATGAGCAATGAATTTGGATTCAAAATGTCACGACCGACTACCTAATCGGTAATTAGGCGTGACTCGGGTTAAGAAGAAAATTTAACGACAACACTCAAACATATGTCGAGAGAAAAGATGACAACAACTTTCTTTATGAATGAATCTAACATTACTGATTCGAAGGTAAATATAAAGTAGGTTTCTAAGAATGTTTTGTCGACAAGAATAATTATCAACAATTTAAAACATGGAATGACAACGATTCAATTGAATAATATTGAATCCAACGAAAACTATTACGAGCATTAGAAATCCTTGTTCATAGAACATTGGACATGATCACTTTATCGTATTAGAACATATAAGCAAGTAAGGTCAAAGCTCAAGAACGAAACATGGTGAAAATTATGTATGAAGACATAACTCTCGGGCGATAAAACATATCAATAACAATAGAACAACCTTAATATGAATCAATATTTAGAAGCTCCTTGTGACATTCGATTCAAAGCATCATCTCACTCAACTGCATATTTAGAAATATATGCAGGGCGTGAGTACCAAAATGCACTCAGTGGGTATACGCCAAAAACATAAAGATAAACTTTGCCCTTAGGACTATATTCTTGACTTGCCATAACATGTGCTTTCATAAAAATACTTACTTGCTCATAACATCATAACATATGCATATGCATGTTTCATGTTTGCATGCAACTTTCTTCTCTCCTTCCCATATCCACGGATTCTTTATGCGTGTTGAGAAAGAGCCTCCTTCTCAAACACCTTATCATCACATACCCGAGTTGGACCCGAAGGTTCTCAACTACGGTCATACCCGACGTCGGTAAATTCTTTCTTTTTCTTTGTTTCTTTTTTTTCTTTCCCGTGGATAGGTAGTGCATCATGCTTATGCTCATGTTCATGCTCAAACTTAGGCAAGTCAATTAACTTTGAAACTTTGCAAGCAATGCATATCATATCATTTGAAAGTATATAAAGCATAAGCATATCTTTATAGAAAATATAATATACCCACTGGATGTTCCTTAGAGCTAAGGAACTAATTCCCAATTCCATTTCTTCCTTTATCCATATATTATCCTCATAGAACGGCATAAAAGTCTATCAAGAGCCAAACAAGAACATTACTCATCTTAGTCGTCGACACGACCATATCCTTTCGATATCAAATCTAAGACACTATGGTTATCAAAACTTGGGTCATTGCATCCTCTAGCATCTTATTAACAAACAATTTCTATCGAAAATTCGGCAACAGTAAGCGGTTATAAAGCATCGCCAAATCAACACCGATCAACCAAACATAGCCCAAACTCCATCAATTCATCACCATATGTCTCAATATGCATAGGAAACTCAACAACAAGCGATTATCTTATCTTAGCCAATAACCGAAAATCCCCTTAAGACGTCACTTAAGGTCTAACGTCGAAAATTCACGTGAGACGTCATCTAACACCAACGAACCTATATACATGCTAAACTATCATTAAATATCATCATTTTATCAATAAAACATAAAGATCAAAGCTTTGGCTTTGAAAACAAATTTTCGCCGACAAACTAAAATTTCACCGTTTTTGAATACGTCGACGGAAAAATCCGAATAAATCATTTTAGGCTTTATTCATATCATAGAGTTCAAATATGAAGTCAAAAAGATCAAATAAAATCAAAAATCTAACAACATATGCCTTAGGGTTTTCGGCCATTTGGGAGTTTTAATATAGTTTCGATTTCAAACGTTTTTCTTGTTCCAATCATGTTTATATAAATCCAACAACACATATATGAAGTAAATTCAATCATAACAACATCATAAATTTAAAATCAAGGGCTGCCCTTTTCGAAAATTTCATGAAACTTCAATTAAATAATATATGCTTTACAATTTCAACGTTAAACAATACGTATACGTCGAATCTATCATAATATCCATAAATAATCAACAAAACATAATCAATCATAATTCTTTCAAAATGATCAAAAATCTGAATTCAACATATAAACATGTTTTAAAAAATTCAAACCGTAGATGTGTTCTCGGTACGGAATTATACCTTTATTCGAATACCGATCGAAAATTCAACGGTCGGATCTTCCTATTTTTGAACACCCAATTTCAAAAATTAGTGTGTGTAAAGTGTGTGTGACCGTGAGTTGGGGGAGAGAAATGAGGAAGATCATCATTGAAAAGTATATGTTATGTAATAATTTAGTAAGGGTAAAATAGTAATTTCACATTATTAATTAAATTTTCTTTTATTTTCCCAAACAAAATGGTGCCAACACACCACATTCTAGAGATTTCTATAAAATAATCTCCATAAATTTATCCTTAAATTTTCGGATTTAATAATATTAATAATAATAATAATATATTTTCATGAAATTTTCAAAATATGCTAGAAAATTCCATAATTAATTCCCAAAATTCCAATATTGAATCTTATTTTCTTAACACTTTAAACTCATCATTTTCATCAATATAAAGTTCCAAAATTATAAAATATATAATAGGAACTCACTTTATAAAAATAAATTTAATTCCATTTTATGCAAATAATGGAATTAAATATTCCATTATTCTTAAATCCTTTAAAATCACTTTCTAAATTTTCCATCATCAAATATCATTAAAATATAATAATTAAAAATATTTTGGCCTTAAAAACCATTTTAAATATTTTGCTCTTAATCCGAGCTTAATCGCAAACGCCGAGCGTCACAAAAACATAGATTTTGAAATTCTAAATTTTAAAATCAAAACTTATTGAACATGTACCTATCATCTTAAGACCCTTGGAATCTAGGTCTTCTTATCCTAAATAAGATCCGAGAATCTTATCTCGATTACGCCTCAATTCTATCGTCTCGACTTGAAGCTTAACACAAAAGCTTCTAACTTAAACAAATCTTTCTTAAGGATGCAATGCCCTTGTTATTAAGCTCTTAATCACGAGCTAATCTCACACATTAAATACGGGTATTACATTCTCACCCCTTACAAAAATTTCGTCCTCGAAATTTTATGCGTCGACAAAAGTTCGAGCACTTTTCTCATCGATCTTTAACTTCCATGTTGCTTTTCTAAATCATCATACTTCCATATCGATCTAAGATGCATTCGATTTTTCTTCGTAGCTTAAATCTTGTTCGCGAACATTTGTTCTCTTGAGATATGATGTGTTTTGGATTAAACACATATCTTAAATAGCTGCGACATATAGAGCACATCGCGAATATTTTGAATCTCGAGCAAATGCTAATCAGTGAGCGACTAGCCAATCTTTCTTGAATCTCGTACAATTCGATACATCTCGGTAACTTCTTGGATTCTTGTCTTTACTTGTCAAATGCGATTACGACCATCTCTTTAATTGTTTACGGTCGAGCACTTTCTTCTTCAAATCGTTTTAAATAAAGCGAAGATCTACACTTGCTATCGTAAAAGACTTCATAGGCGCCATATAAATCGTCGTTACGATCTTGTCTTCTAACGTCTGGATGGTCCATTTAAATTGACCATCTATTACGGATAGAAAGCTGTACTGAAATTCAATCTTGTATTTATCTTTTTAATAAACTCGTCCAACACGAGATGTAAACTTGGAGTCTCTGTTCGAGATGATTGAGACGAGCATTCCATGTAAACGTACTACCTCTTGACGTGCACTTGAGCTAACTTGTCAGCTTCGTACGTGATAAAGATCAGAATAACATAAGCATATTTCGTGAGTCGATCGATTATCACCCACGCTTCGATTTGGTAACTAAAGCGTATGTCTTCTTATCTTTTCAACTTTATAAGGAGCATCACGAATTGATCTGTAGAATTCACGATCATATATTGCGACAACCTTCTTTCTTTGCTTTATGCTCGTAAACTAAATTTCTTTCTATTTGTAAAATTTTGAGGTAAATACTTTTCGTAAAATTCTTCTTTGAATTACTCCCACGTAAAATTCATTAAGTACTCGGAGGAAAGAACTTTCTGACGAAACCTTTATCCGAAAACTTTTGACCCTTCAACATCAACGATATACGTAGGAGATTTTCTTAATCAGAACTCTCCAAAACTCAAAAACTCGCTCAAAGAAACGAACTCATTCTTTAACATCAGCCGGGTTATCAACATCATAAGGATAAAACAATTGAGACAGAAAATTCAGCCATTCTGCAATTGGTTTAAGAAGAGAAAGTACAAGTGAAGTTTGAAAAGAATTGTACTTTCTTATTTTCTTCTTCAAAATGAGGATTTCTTCATCTAGGTGGCATCTTGCATTGCAAATGAATATCAAATGCAGCATGTTTTGCTTATCAGCGGGAGAAAGGTTTTCAATCAATAAACAAGCTCAGATCGTCAAAATTGCTTATCACAAAGTTATGATGTAAAATGAAACAGTTGGATAGCAAAATGATCGTATAAATATCGAGGAAATGAATTTGTATTTTGAACTTTTACAAAACAAGGAAAACTTTGCTATCAGGGGCTTTGTATATGGATGCTTTGATATTTCTGACAAAACACATCTGATACAATCGATGACTATTAGCTTCCACTATGTCCAAGAAAGGTTGCCACAAAAAGGCAAATGGCCGATATTTAGGGTTGTAGCTGTGTTTTGCCAACAACTTGTACAACTTGAGTTCATACACAAAAATTTTCGAGACACTTGGGGTCTCGATAAACTAGATTGAATCTTTTCTCAAATCCCCAAAGGAGAAATCTTGGAAACATAAGAGAATAGAACAAGCGAATCGATGTAAAAATCTCAAGAGATGCGAAGGTTAATTGCATTAATTTAGGGTGTCTGAAGCATCTCAACATCGAGTTAAGAATAATCAAATTGTACAAAATCTACATCAGATTCAGGCATAACTAGCTGAGCAATTGATAAGGAAGACTCTATTTTTAGAATAAGGGCTACTAGTATCATGCTCAGGCATAAAAGATTTAACATCTATGGTTTCAAGATTTTCATCATCATCATCCTCAAATGGAGAGGAAAAATTATCAATTAACCGAAGCTGATGAACAACTGGGATAGATTTAGTAACAGTGAGAAAATGAATTAGTAGGAGGGGGTTCGAGTATACGAATTATTGAAATTTGATGGTAACTAGGAGTCTGGGAAATCAACTTGATTAAAACAACAAAACCAGACTCAATATAATCGACGGCAACAGCAACAACCCAATCTTGCCACTCTTTATGCAATAAAGAAATCAACTGAAATTTTCCATCTAATCTCGATACGTCTTGATCAAACGTCTCTTTCCACAATCAATAGAATCGAGCGAGAAATTCGTCAAGGTAAGATGCTCGTCGATATATATATAAACGCTCTTGATCATTATTCTTGACGATAAGCAGTCGTACTCTTACGAACTTTCTAGGCGATCTTCGTCATTCTAATGAAAATACTCGAACTCGTGCGGAAAATTTATTCATATTGTTACGCCATCTCTTCTTTCTCCTGATTTCTTTTCAACTTTAGCTCATAGAGCAATAGCTCATTTCAATCACACATTCTCATATAACAATTCATTCCTTAAGGCGTATACACAAACATCATCTGAGATAACCATAATCATCATACTCATAAACATAATCATAAGCATAAGTTCTTACCTGGTGAGCAAGAGATGACGGAATCGAATGATGAGCTTCTCTCAAGAAAGATTATCTCATTAACTTATTTTCTCAATTCAGAATCAAACAACTGATTCTATAACTCAGATTCTTAAACAGAATCATTTCAAAAGAATTCATTTGCTCAAGGTGCACAAACTGCACAAGACTTTCAAAGATTCAAAAGGGTTCATAACTCGAATTGCAAAGCGTGCACAAATTGCACAAATTTGCGAAGATTTCTGAGTTCGAATTCAAAATCGCTCTAATACCATTACGTCACGACCGACTACCTAATCGGTAATTAGGCGTGACTCGGGTTAAGAAGAAAATTTAACGACAACGGCTCAAACATATGTCGAGAGAAAAGATGACAACAACTTTCTTTATGAATGAATCTAACATTTCTGATTCAAGAAGGTAAATATAAAGTAGGTTTCTAAGAATGTTTTGTCAACAAGAAGGATTTATCAACAATTTAAAACATGGAATGACAACGATTCAACTGAATAATATTGAATCCAACGAAAACTATTCTGAGCATTCGAGAAATCCTTGTTCACCGAACATTGGACATGATCACTTTATCGTATCAGAACATATAAGCAAGTAAGGTCAAAGCTCAGCAACGAAACATGGCTGAAAATTATGTATGAAGACATAACTCTCTGGGCAATAAAACATATCAATAACAATAGAACAACCTTAATATGAATCAATATTTAGAAGCTCCTTGTGTGACATTCGATTCAACATCCTCTCCATTCAACTGCATATTTAGAAATATATCAGGCGTGAATCTAAAATGCACTCAGTGGGTATACGCCAAAAACATAAAGATAAACTTTGCCCTTAGGACTATATTCTTGACTTGCCATAACATGTGCTTTCATAAAAATACTTACTTGCTCATAACATCATAACATATGCATATGCATGTTTCATGTTTGCATGCAACTTTCTTCTCTCCTTCCCGTATCCACGGATTCTTTATGCGTGTTGAGAAGTATCCTCCTTCTCAAACACCTTATCATCACATACCGAGTTGGACAGAAGGTTCTCAACTACGGTCATACCGACGTCGGTAAATTCTTTCTTTTCTTTGTTTCTTTTTTCTTTCCGTGGATAGGTAGTGCATCGTGCTTATGCTCGTGTTCATGCTCAAACTTAGGCAAGTCAATTAACTTTGAAACTTTGCAAGCAATGCATATCATATCATTTGAAAGTATATAAAAGCATAAGCATATCTTTATAGAAAATATAATATACCCACCTGGATGTTCCTTAGAGCTAAGGAACTAATTCCCAATTCCATTTCTTCCTTTATCCATATATTATCCTCATAGAACGGCATAAAAGTCTATCAAGAGCCAAACAAGAACATTACTCATCTTAGTCGTCGACACGACCATATCCTTTCGATATCAAATCTAAGACACTATGGTTATCAAAACTTGGGTCATTGCATCCTCTAGCATCTTATTAACAAACAATTTCTATCGAAAATTCAGTATCGGTTATAAAAGCATCGCCAAATCAACACCGATCAACCAAACATAGCCCAAACTCCATCAATTCATCACCATATGTCTCAATATGCATAGGAAACTCAACAACAAGCTTCAATTATCTTATCTTAGCGATAACCGAAAATCCCTTAAGGCGTCACTTAGGTCTAACGTCGAAAATTCACGTGAGACGCCATCTAACACCAACGAACCTATATACATGCTAAACTATCATTAAATATCATCATTTTATCAATAAAACATAAAGATCAAAGCTTTGGCTTTGAAAACAAATTTCACGACAAACTAAAATTTCACCGTTTTGAATACGTCGACGGAAAAATCCGAATAAATCATTTTAGGCTTTATTCATATCATAGAGTTCAAATATGAAGTCAAAAAGATCAAATAAAATCAAAAATCCAACAACATATGCCTTAGGGTTTTCGGCCATTTGGGAGTTTTAATATAGTTTCGATTTCAAACGTTTTTCTTGTTCCAATCATGTTTATATAAATCCAACAACACATATATGAAGTAAATTCAATCATAAAGACATCATAAATTTAAAATCAAGGGCTGCCCTTTTCGAAAATTTCATGAAACTTCAATTAAATAATATATGCTTTACAATTTCAACGTTAAACAATACGTATACGTCGAATCTATCATAATATCCATAAATAATCAACAAAACATAATCAATAATAATTCTTTCAAAATGATCAAAAATCTGAATTCAACATATAAACATGTTTTAAAAAAATTCAAACCGTAGATGTGTTCTCGGTACGAAATTATACCTTTATTCGAAGACCGATCGAAAATTCAACGGTCGAATCTTCCTATTTTTGAACACCCAATTTCAAAAATTAGTGTGTGTAAAGTGTGTGTGACCGTGAGTTGGGGGAGAGAAATGAGGAAGATCATCTTTGAAAAGTATATGTTATGTAATAATTTAGTAAGGGTAAAATAGTAATTTCACAATATTAATTAAATTTTCTTTTATTTTTCCCAAACAAAATGGAGCCAACACACCATATTCTAGAGATTTCTATAAAATAATCTCCATAAATTTATCCTTAAATTTTCGGATTTAATAATATTAATAATAATAATAATATATTTTCATGAAATTTTCAAAATATGCTAGAAAATTCCATAATTAATTCCCAAAATTTTCAATATTGAATCTTATTTTCTTAATACTTTAAACTCATCATTTTCATCAATATAAAGTTCCAAAATTATAAAATATATAATAGGAACTCACTTTATAAAATAGAGATTTAATTCCATTTTATGCAAATAATGGAATTAAATATTCCATTATTCTTAAATCCTTTAAAATCACTTTCTAAATTTTCCATCATCAAATATCATTAAAATATAATAATTAAAAATATTTTGGCCTTAAAACCATTTTAAATATTTTGCTCTTAATCCGAGCTTAATCGCAAACGCCGGCGTCACAAAAACATAGATTTTGAAATTCTAAATTTTTCAAATCAAAACTTATTGAGTATGTACCTATCATCTTAAGAACATTGGAATCTAGGTCTTCTTATCCTAAATAAGATCCGAGAATCTTATCTCGATTCTCGCCTCAATTCTATCGTTTCAACTTGAAGCTTAACACAAAAGCTTCTAACAAACAAATCTTTCTTAAGGATGCAATGCCCTTGTTATTAAGCTCTTAATCACGAGCTAATCTCTGTTACAATACGGGTATTACAAAAAGTTGCCAAAGAAACCAAAAGTTGGAGAGTTTTTCAAATTCCGCATATATAAGCGACTGGCACCTCCACTCAAAGTGTCATAACTTCCTCCACACTTAATATTTTTGAGTGCCGTTTTTGCTAGAAACTAGACTCCTTTGGCCTTCAATGGTATATTGCATGTCTCTAACTCATAGCCAATGAAAGCAGTTTATTTCTTGAAGTTGTGATTCGTGAGCCATTTCGGCGTCATTCTCTCGGGTTGGAAAAATTAGCCTCGAATCTTGATCGAGCTCATTGCCAACATAAGGAGAAAGATGCGAAACATTGAAAGTGTTTGAAACACCATACTCTGCGGAAGATCCACCTTGTAAGCATTATCTCCTCCGTAGTACTTGAAAACTTGTCGAAGGTCTTTCCTTGGGACTCGTTCGGTGAGCTACCTTGTTTGGAATTGATGCGCTGGAATTAGATCAATGCAATGTTGAATACTTCGCTTTGAAGGTAGCCCGATGGAATATCTTTAGGTACCACTTCTTGAAATTCTTGGAGAAGTGGCTGAACTTGTAATGGGACATCAAGAATGTCTTCATTTTCCTCAAAACCACCAAAGCAAAGGCTTCCATCGACTCACACAATGCCCTTTCAAATTGAGATTTGGAGGCAGATTATTTCCCTCACTTTGTTGAAAGTTTAGGAACATTCTCCATTACGGAAGAAGCGAAATGATCTTCTCACCATCTTTGACAAAAGTGTAAGTATTTTGAAACCATCGTGATGTGTTTTCCTATCATATTGCCAAGGTCTACCAAGAAGCAAATGACATGCATCCATGGAATAACATCACACCGACTTCATCCTTATATTTTTTCCAATTGAAAATTGAATAAGACATCTTTTGTTACCTTGACCTCATTTCTCTTTTGCGTGACCATGAAAGCATACGATTTAGGATGGTCTTGGTTTTTAGATTTAGTTTCCCAACCATCGTAGAAGCCACAACATTCTCACAACCTCCTCCATCGATAATGACGTTGCACACTTTGCCATGAGAAGTGCATCTAGTATGAAAAATATTGTTCCGAAGCCACGAATCATCTTCCACATGGCAAGCATTGAGGCTTCGGCCGAACCACCAAAGCTTCTCCATGGTCCTCGTCGTAATTTCTTCTTTCTCGTTGGCATCATCATATATTGGTGTTGTCTCATGGGATCTTCATCAATCCTTCTTCAACAAAGCGTGATGATTCTTGAGTTGGACAATCCGCGATGTGTCATAAACCTTTGCACTTGAAACATGATTTTTGGTTGTTAGAGCCACTTGGTTTCATAGGGCTTGCACTGCTCTCCTGGCTTGCATCAATCTTCTCCTTTCCGTCCTTCAACGGTATGCTTTTTGATGAATCGCATTATCGATTAGAAGTACTCTTATTTGAAGAGCGACCACCAAACCAACTTGAATCTTTTGTTGTTTCTCCACCTTGAGAGCCGACTTACATACGTCATTGTAAGTCCAATATGGCTGCAATTGAACAACATTCTCAATTTCGTATGTAAGGCCTCCAAGAAATCGAGCAATAATTTGTTCGTCGGGCTCCATAATGTCGCATTTCATCATAAGATTTTCAAATTCGATATGTAATCCTCCACGATAGTTCCCTTTGCTTGAAGTTGTGATATTTGAGAAAATATATTGTCGGTAGTTATCCGGCAAGAATTTTTTCATGTAGCTCCTTCTTCATCTTGCTCCATGTTTTGATATTTTGCTTGCCATCACGTCTGTTGCTTATTTAGATGTTCCCACCAAAGAGATGCATATTTTTTAATTTGGTAGCAACAAATTTCACCTTAAGATCTTCCGAGACTTCTTTGAATTAAAGACTCTCTCAACGAGTTGAGCGATCTAAGAATTCATCGGGATCATTTCTCTCGATAAAATCGGGAATATCAACTTTGAAGTCGAAAGACTTCTCTCGAACGTTGTTCCTTGGAGCTCTACGATCACAGATTGAATTGTCACTTGAGTCACCACATGAAAAGGATTAAAATCCGCTTCATGGATTGAAGATTCAACTTCTGAATCATGATTCTCAGCATCATGATCCAAATGTTGTTTTGAAAAACTCTCCAACTTTTGGTTTCTTTGGCAACTTTTTGAATCCAAATTCATTGCTCATAAACCTTTAGACATTCCTCATTAAGATCTTTATTTATTAAGTTCATGTCTTTTCATTTTTTAGCTTTTGCCTATAAAAAGGCCTCATATGTAATAGATAGGGGGATCATTGAAATTTTATATATATTATCTTGAGCTTTAAGCTTGTTAAGGAGTTTATCTTCTTGTTTATCTCTAAACTCTTGGTGGATTCCTAGAGTGGGTGAGGTTTTTGAGTGGTGCTTGTGGTTTCTCCTAATTCTCTCGATTTTTTCGGTGTCACTTACACTTATTACACGGACACTTGATTTTCTCTCCATCCGCGAATAAAAGCGAGCACTTGCGAATTGATAAAACTTTCAAGTCCATCTCGAAATTCAATATTTAATCCACCAACCTAACTAAACCTCTTATACATCCACTCACGATTGTCATTCATTCTTCAAGCTCCTAATTATAAATAATTAATTAAACATGTTCAACATAAGTTTTACAATATAGACTAATTATACACTCATAAATTTATTGAGTGGAGTGAGCAAATCTTACTTATAATTATTGGTTAGTTATCTACGAGGCAACATAAACCCTAATTCAAGTTTCATATACTTAACCTTAACCTAAGCATGAAGTGAGCAAATCTTACATATAAAACATCTTATTCTAACAAAATTTCGTGAGTAAGTTTTATAAAATTAATCGTCGTTTCATTCCCTATCATGAAATCCGTGTTTCTATATAATGCTTCACCAAATCATCACCAAATCATCACCATACTGTTGAAAACATCTTATTCATATACTTGACCTTAAACTAATTAAGCATGAAATGAGCAAAGACACTTATAAAACATCTTATTCATATAACAATTCTAACAAAATTTCGTGAATAAGTTTTATAAAATAAATCGCCATTTGATTCCCAATTAAACCAAACTCATCCAAATTTCACCAAATCATCACCATATGCCTAATTATACACTTAACAACTCAAAACATCTCACGAAATGATGAATTTATCATCCCGATTCACATCCAAGCTAAACATATTCACACCAAGCTTATCGATTTCTATAAACATTTTTATCAAACACCACATATGCGTCTGGTTAACTCACGAAGCGATGAATTTATCATCCCAATTCACATCCAAGCTTATCAATTTCACAAGCCCAAATCACAAGACTAACATTCAATGCATCATTTTCACTATCAATTCGGTAAACTCAATTCAATTTTTACTATCAATTTTCACTATCAATTCAATGCATCATATACAATATTTTCACTATCAATTCAATACATCATATAACAATTTTCACTATCAATTCAATGCATCTTATACAATATTTTCAACAAAATCAACAAATATATAACAAAATAAAAAAAAATTGAAATATAAATAAAAAATTTGATCCCAACAGACGGACGACGGACGGCGGGGCGGGGGGGAGGCGAGAGGAGGGAGGCGGGCAGCGGGGATCAGTGGAGTGGGTGTGGGCTGGGGCGGGGGCGGGGGCGCGGGGTGGGGTCGAAGGATGGGCGACGCAGCGGCGAGGCGGCGGCAGTGATCGGGCAGCGCGGGGGTGTGGGCGTGGTGGGGGGTGGTGGGGTGGGTGTCGAGGGGGAGGGTCGCGATCTTTGGGGTGGGTGTCGCGAGGCGGGCGGCGAGCAGTCGGGCGGTCGGGCACCAGACGAGGGTTGGTCAAAGGGGAGGGAGGTTTTAGGTTCGAGATATGAAATTGGGAAGAAAGCCCGTCTGTTATTAAACTTTTAGCGGCGGATTAGCGGCGAAAATATCCGTCGTTATATTTAAAACCCTATAACGACGGAATCAAGGTCTTAACGACGGAATGACTTTAACAGCGGACACATATCCGTCGTTAATTTACGTCTGAATATAAAAAATAAAAACATTTTAATATAACGACGGACTACGATCCGTCGTTAAACTTAGCGACTACTTTACGACGGAAATTCCGTCGCTAAAATTAACGACGGATTTTGTGCATCGTTAAAATAAATAAATAAAAGTAAAAATAATCCGATTATTTAACGACGGATTAGCAACGGACTATGGTTAATCCAATAAAAATAACAAAAATTAATTTTACGACGGATAGTGTCCGTCGTGAAATATAACGACGGAATAGCGGCGGGTATGCCTTCGTTACCGATTCGAGAAATTCCGCCATGTTACGTCGCGATCCGTCGCAAAAAAAATTCCTTTTTATTCCGTCGCTGATTCACGACCAGTATTTTGGCCGTCGCTAATCCGTCGCTGATCGGCTGTATTTTTGTAGTGTTTGCTAAAAGCCGCCATTGCCAAATTTTTCGTTGAATTTAACACTTCTCTCGCCAGCCTTCTCTCATCGGAAAGAAGTTTTCCCGTGACTTCAGCAAAATTCAACGATTCCTTCCCATACATCAGGATTGACTTCATGTGCTCATAGGAATGAAAAGAGATAAGATGAGCCTTAATGCCTTATCCTCATCTTCAGTTTTCACTCAAATTGCCTCTAATTCAGAGATAACACCATTAAGAGTACTCAAATGATCTGAAATTTTCATACCTTCATCCATCCGCATGGTGTGAAATTGTTCCTTCAGGTACAACCGATTTGAGATACCTTTTGCTTGGTACAGAGCTTCCAGCTTTTCTCACAGCTCATTGGAACTCGAAATCCCATTTACATTTGCAAGAACATTCTTAGCCAAACATAGACGAATTGTACTCGCCGTCCTCAAATCTAGATCCTCTCAATCTTCATCACTGATATCAGAACTTTTGTTTGTATCTTCAGTTGAACCCGGTCTACCTTTTAAAGCCTTGTGCACACCAGATTGTATCAACACATCCTTGACTTGCACTTGCCATAAGCCAAAGTTGATTATTCTATCAAATTTCTCCACGTCAAACTTCATTGAGCTTGAAGCCCTTGACATAAGTCTAAATGAATAGCCGTCTCACAAGAGACACCCGGACTTTTCTCAAGAAATCCTTTTTCTGATGTGGAAGATTAGACAACACTGCAACCACAAAGCATACTCGTAATATCAAAGGCTTAGACCGAGCTCTGATATCACTATTGGGACATCATGTCCCATTCATACTTAGGAAAGAAATAAAATTAGGAAGAAAAGAACAACAATCTCAATACAAGAATTTAATGTGGAAAACTCCAAAATCGAAAAAAAAAACCACGACCCACGTAGGAAAAAATTCACTATATGGTAAATTTCTACAATCACACAAGATACCTCCCTCTACTGACCCCTACACTATTATAAACCTTTGACAAACTCTCACCCTTCTATCAAGATTCTCACAAGAAAAACTAAAAAATGAATTTAAACTAGAATTTAATCACAAGACTATAATGTAGTGATTGGCACACTTGTAACAAAGAACTTTATGCTCCTTATATAACACTAAGGGACTACTAACTTTACTTATAAAATCAATGTGGAATAACCACTCTTTTTATTTTAACACTAGAAAATTCCAACAACATCGGTAGCTTTCTTGTCGAGGAAATTGGAAGTCGTTATCGTGCCTCTTTACTGCAGAAGAAATGGAATCTCGAGACTCAGGTTCCACCGAATGGAAATCACCGACCCCTTTCTCAATTTCAAATTTAATTGCGACGTTGATGTTGTTTCAATTCGGTGGGAATTAGTGGATCTTCAAAATTAATTTATTAGATTTTGAAGCAAAGCCAATCGAGATAATTGTTTCTCATCTCCTTGCTTATGAATTTTCTAGGCGTGGTGAGGACGGTTATTACATTTACATTGGTTCATTTGTAGGTTATTCGCCTTCTTCCTTCTTCTCGTTGGTGGTGCCGCCCGAGACTCGACAGTAGCATTCTATGTCAATGCGAGGCATTTCCAAAGTAGCCATTTTATTTTTTCAATTTCTTTCAAATATGTTTGGGCTATACACATTCTATTGCACTGCGTCAAATATTTGGACAATATTTACTAGAAATTTAAGTTGGGTATCGAGTATAAAAGTACATTTACTAATATTTTGTAGAGAAATTTGATTTTAACCCTCTCCCGATTATCTATCTTGGATGTTTAATTCACCATACATTGATTATATGCCTAGCATGCACCTATATAATTAATTGCAACACGTAGGGGTTTTCGTGTTTACCGCGAATCTGTCGGGAAGAATGGATCAAGACTCGTGCTTTGATCTTCTGGACTGTATCCCGGTTGCCTAAACTCCAATGTCGAGTGAGGACAATCTATAGAGAATGCTATAGAAAATCACCTTCTTCCTTCTCACAAGATTTTCGAAAATCTCTCTATTTTTGGGAATATAATTCTCGAAAATATTCACTTGAGGATTAGCCTTGATTATCTCTCTCACCTTATATTTATAATGCAACCCTAATCCTATCATGATAGGATTTATGCATATCTAATAAATATAATCATATCACTTAAGATAGAGATGATCAGCGAGTCGATGGGACTCTAAGAGAGGTGGACGATTTTCATCTTAGCAAGAGGCACGGATGGGCGGACCGAGGATCAAATGCAAGGAATAAAGATGGGCCTCAAATAAATTAATTATCTTATACTCACCTGAACATAAATTAATTTATAAACATTTATTCATGCCACTAGAGAATAAATCTTGACTTACCCTTTATTATCGAGTTGAGTCGAGCTTGCACTTAGACTTTACTGAATCCCGTATTTAAGATATCGTCGTCCATTAATTATTCTGATGATTTGTTGCTTAAAATAATTAATTACTTTAATTCTTAATTAGTATCACTCGACCTTATTATTGTACTTGAGATAACTCAACTGCGGGGTTTAATACAATAAACCTTTTGAGCTCCTTAAGGACGCCATCATCCTTAACGGATACGGTGACTCGACACGGGTAACTAGCATGACATCAAGACCGCCACCACCCAAGATGCAGAGAATCTTGGGTTAACTCATGTAACCTCACCCATAACAAGTCAAAGTGATGGTCGACAACTTATACTCATCTAATACCTTATCGAGGTTTAGATCAGCGTTAGTCTCCGAGATCTAGGTTCTTCACGACGGTCAGATAGAAGAACTCATCTCACCGTGATCCATCAATACGCCGAGACGCATCCGGTATAGACAAGCAACTAAGTCAAGTCACTTTTTATCTATACCGCAGCCTATACCGACAACTCGTCCTCAAGGTGTCTCGTTGTGATACTTTTTATATCTCATTAAGCTTGACCAATCATACGAGACTTGATGATCTACAACACAATGTATGATCTAACTTATATATGAGATAAAGGGACATATATATGCAATCAAGTAAACAATTCGAGATAGGAGATTGTAGCGATGGTAACAGAAACATTGTATACAAGCTCAACCAAAGCTGCCGATTATACAATTCAACAATCTCTCACTTATACTAAAGCAAAACTTTTAGTATACAATGTGTCTCTACTAGCTATTGCAAACAACACCATCACTTTGCTTCTCCCACTTATACAAAAGTTTCCTTTCTAAGTGGATGCCATCTTGCAATCAAGTCCTCGAATATGCTCTTCGTAGACTTTTTGCGTTGAGCTCTTCGTGAATGGATCGACTAACTTATCCGCATGATGCCAATCTTTTCTATCGGCCGTCTCCTCGCGTCAACGATTTCTCGTATGACATGGTACTTTCTCTCTATGTGTTTGGTTGCCTTGTGGGTCCGTGGTTCCTTGAGTTTGCCTTCGCACCGAGTTATCACGAAGAACTATGATACTCTTAGGCAAACCAGTACCATATTTAGATCCATGAGGTAGTTCTTGAACCATCTGACCTCTTTAGCCTCCGAGCGGCTACATATTCGCTTCCATGGTGGAGTCCGCATGCATCGCCGCTTTGCACCGCCAAGATACGACTCCTCTTCCCAAGGTAAACACATAGCCCGAGGTAGACTTCTTCTCATCACGGTCGACTTGGAAACCCAGTGCGAATAACCCAAATGCATTAGACTATACGCATGGTAGACTAGCCTATAATCTCGAATCCTTTTCGGTACTTGAGTATATGCTTTACCGCGATCCAATGAGCTTGTTCAGTGGTTAGGCGATATCTAGCTACTATGCCTACCGATAGCAGATATCGGGCCTCGTGCATAGCATTGCATACATGAGACTTCCCACGGCGAGCGTAAGGAACATGTCTCATTTCCTCTATCTCATTTGCGGTCATACAGGTGGATCGCTCCTTAGATAAAGGAACACCATGTCCGAAGGTAGCAATCCTTTCTTGGCGGTTCGCATACTAAAGCGAGTAATCACAAGATCGATGTAAGACGCCCGAGATAAGCTCAACATTTTCCTCTTGCGATCTCGGTAAACCTTGATACCAAGAATGTCGCTGCATCTCCTAAGTCTTTCATTTGGCGATCGGATAACCAACTCTTTACGTCGATAACAACTTCACATTGTTGCAAGTAGAAGGATGTCATCTACGTATGGTGCAAGAAATACCACATCACCGTTGACATCTAAGCGATACACACAACTTTCGCTAGCAGCTGGGTAAATCCATAGGACTTTACCACCTCAAAGCGTAAGTTCCGGGATCGTGAAGCTTGTTTAAGTCCATAAATGGACTTCTTAAACTTCCATACTAGATGCTTTTCACCCTTCACCACATAACCGGGTTCTTTGCATATAGGTTTTCTACCTTCTTCAAGGTAACCATTTAGAAAACGGGTTTCACATCCATTTGTCAAACCTCAAGGTTTAAGTGGATGCTATGGCGGAAGAATTACGATGGACTTGAGCATTTCTACAGGCGAAAATATCTCATCGAAATCGATGCCCTCAATCTGAATATACCCTTTCGCCACAAGCCTGGCTTTAAAAGCCGAAACCTCTCCATCTGAATCTCTCTTCCTCTTGTATACCCACTTACTACCTATGGCTTCCTTGCCATCTGGTAGAGGTGTCTTTTCGTATACATCCATAGTTGTTATGGACTCAATTTCTAAGTCCATAGCGGTGTGCCATGATCTTGCATCAATGTCTTGTATCGCCTCACTGTATGTCCATGGGTCGATTATTGCCCTTTCGCTTCACGGGATTAAACCAAGATTCACCTTGAACATAAATAGTTCGGGTTGACGAACAACCTCCCACTACGACGAGGCGACATCGCACAATGGCGGCGGTGAGTGCAATAACTTGTGGTTCTCATCTTGCACAACTTGTTGGATATGAGCCACTTGTACGGTTGGTATCTCCGGTGGAAGTCGATCCACTTCAATTTCTTGAAGTATCGGTGTCGATCCTCCCACTAGACACGACATCTCGCACTTCGCTTAATCGGTGGTGGAATACGATCATCTTCTAATTCTTGAAGAATGATTTCAACTTTGGATTTATGGTTTTCATATAATCCTCTTCTAAGAATCGGGCATTAGTGCTAATAATGACCTTCTGATCCTTAAGACTATAGAAATAACCACATTTCGTTCCTCTAGGATAGCCAATAAACAGCCTTTCATCGATCTAGACTCCAACTGTCGGCCTTCTTGTTCAAAGACACATGTGTTGATCGCCCATATCCTTATGTGGCTTAAACCAGGCTGCGCCCAAACCACAACTCGAAGGGTCTTTTCGGTCGACTTGGATGGTACTAGATTTAGCAAGTATGCCAACGTTTCCAAGGCATACCCCGTAAGCGAAATAGGCAACGTTGCACAACTCATCATCGATCTAACCATTTCTAAAAGAGTCTTATTTCTTCGCTCGACACACCATTTTGTTGTGGTGTGCGGTGTAGTGAGTGGAAGTAATCCCACTCGCACCAAATAGTCCATAAACTTCGTTCTTGAGGTATTCGTCATCGCGATCGAGACCGCGATGAATTGATACTTTATCAAGCTTCGCTCCACTCCGCCTTAAATTCTTTGAATTTCTCAAAGCATTCGACTTGCGGTGAAGCGGGTATATGTATCCGCACCTTGAGTAATCGTCAATGAAAGTGACAAAATACTGCATTCTCCACCACTTGTGTTGACATAGGTCCACATAGGTCGAATGGACTAGCTCCAATACTTCTTTGGCTCTATAACCCTTCGCTTTGAAGGGTCCGGTCGAGATCTTTCCTTCATATGAGGATTCGCAGATCGAACGAGTAATTGTGAGATCACCCAACGCTCCATTCTTAGCCGTCTTTGGATCCTATTTAGATCGACGTGACCTAATCTAAGATGCCGAGAAATGTGGTGTCATCTTATAAGAAAATTTTCTTTTAAGGTTTGATGTAGATGCAACATAATTAAAGGTATTATGTTTGGCGTAAATAGTATAAAGAATTATATAAAGTGTCACCACAGATAACCGTCATTTCTTATGATAGAAACACCACTATCAAAAACAATGAATATCCATGAATAAATAGTTTGAAACTGAAATAAGGTTTCACGAAACTCCGCACATATAAAACGTCTTTCAAAACTAAAACTGTTTCTATCAAAACATAAAGTAACATCTCCACCGCAACGGCCTCGACTTTCACCGCATTGCCCATGGAGATCGTTATCTCGCCATCACACTCTCTTGTCCCAGAACCCACGCAGGTGTAACAAACATGATCGATCGCACCGTATCTACTACCCATGAATGAGTAGAATAAGTCGCTAAACATGTTTCACATTAAAGCAAATGGTGTGCTTGAGCCTCGAGCTTGGGGCACTTAGCCTTCCAATGCTTAGTCTCACCGCATTTCAAGCATTTGCCCTTCTCCTTGGCTTTTTCAAACCATTGGTAGAGCCCTCAGATACCCCCACTCTTTTCTTTAGCCTTAGCATCTCTTGAATTCCACTTTCCCTTTCATCTTCGATGAAGCGGTGGTTTTCTTTGAGGTGCGTACTAAAGACTGTGCACCTTTGCCCATTTTGCGTTCTTCCGTTACTAGATCCTCTTGCAATGAATCTAGAGTATAACTCTTATCATAAAGGACTACTCCATAACGGAAGTCATCAAAACACTTGGGCAAAGTGTTGAGGATCATATCGATTCTGACTACGTCATCAATATATCCTCCAACCAATTCGAGCTCTCCAAGAGATTGATCATTTGCTCTACATGGTCATGCACCGAATCGCTTCCTTCATTGAACTTGACATTATTGATTTTGTCAAATTATGACAAGCGATTCTCGACTCACCCTCACACGATTTCACGAGATTTAGCCATATGTGGTCGCGTCTTCCATCTCTTGATGCTTGAGTTGCAGGGACTCGCACATGGTGACCAAAAGAATGCACTTTGCCATTCTATTTGATTTGTCCCATTCTCGTGCTCATTCGCCCTCATCATTAGATAAATCGCTAGAGGTTTGGGACGGGGTGTAGTGAGTACAAATAAATTTTCTTCGACAGAAGAACAATCTTAATGTTTCGCTTCCACTCGATAAAATTTGGACAGATAGAGGATTTTGTGCGAGCATATTGATAATCGATTGTAAGAGACATATCCAAAAGTAATGTAAACACATAAGCATACGATCGCACATAATTCGTGAATAATAATATTGTAACCTTTGATAAAACAATATTAATTGAAACCTCCAATCGCTCAAGGAATCCCACATGCAAGCCACGCTGTGGACGTTTACACACGAACCCCGACTAGAATAAAATATATCTTTTAGTCGTTTAATTTCAATCCATGTCAACTTATCCTTATGAAAATGAAATTAATGATTGACCTTACTAGACCACATCACTATCGCAAGAAGGGACTTCATGAAGTTGTACTTGAAGTGATGTCTAAGCAATGACCACAATTTTAACAGAAAATGAATTCTTAGAATTGGCATACTCACTAGGACCATACCGCCCAATCCACATTCATTTGTTATCTCATTTTAAATCTATCTCTAGAGAACTTATGAAAATCGTGATATGCAAGCCACGCGTGTGGATCGCGTTTACATGAAATTCCCACCTCTCAATAGATTAAAATGTTTTATTTAGAATTCTCATCTAACAAACTTATGACAAACAAGGCAAGCAAGCCACGCGTGGACATTTACTCACAAGGCGTATCACTTTGTTTAGAGATCAAAAGTGGAGGTCTTGACATTTTAATTTAAAAATTAATATGTCGGGTTACTTGCTTAGTCTTTTGTTTCAAAAGGTTTGTCCATGCAGATCACGTAATCCTAACATGCTTTTCTATAGAACTCAACATGTAAAACATGCTCGCAGAATTCTAAAATATGCTTGAAAACGCGATAAACCTAGCATGCTTGCTATGCGCATCCAATCACGAAAACATATTACATGTTTATCTACGTAATAAAACATATATAGCATGCATCTGCATAATTTAAACATCCACGACATGCTTTGAACGATAAAAATAAAATAAAATCGATCATCACGGTCCACTGTGGAACTCAGATTTCGCCTAATTTATTACATAAATTTGCAAAGCACTGATCTTCAAAATCTCGAGCAGGCCTTGCGCACCGGCACGGACCGGATTAAATCAAAACCGGATTTGGGCTAAAATTAAAACGGCCGAACGGTGAAACGGACCGGATCGGGCAAAAACTGAATCGGGCCAAAAATCGGTTCGGACCGAAAAATTGGGTTCAGCGAAAATGGGTCGGGTCGGCCCAAGATGGGCGGACGCCGCTAGTAGGCACACCCACAACAAGACGCCCAAGACCATCACCGCCCGCCGCCCTACCGCACGCCATCACCTGCACTGGCCGAGAACCGCCTGACGCCGCCCGCACTTCGCGCGAAACGCGCACACGGAGGCGTTGCTGAGTCATCTGCGTGCAGTGTCGGCGTTGCCGAGAAAAACTGCGCGACTCGCGTGCCATCCCGCAAGTCGCCGAGAATCTCGGCAAGACGCCTGTCGAGCCCGCCGAGACTCGCCGAGCCGCCGCCGAAGGGCCGCCGGGCTTCGCGTCGCCGATGCCGCCGAGCATGCCAGCAAGACGCCGAGGTTTCCGCACGCATGCTCCGCCGAGGTCGCTAAGAACCTCGCGCAGACGCTTTGTCGTGCCGCCGAGCGCCGCCGAGGCATCTCTCGAGGTTTCCGTGCGTGATTTGTTGATGGTCGCTGAGGTTTCCCGCGCGATAAACGCGCGCCTCGCCTGCATCTGCCGAGAACCGCCGGGTGCGCACGCTCAGCGTCGAGGCGTGGCGAGGCATCCGCATGAGAATCGTACACCCCGCACGCCCGGCTGTCGAGCCATGCCATCCACCGCTCGATGATTGCCGACGACTTCGCTCGTCCGCCGGATGCCGCCGGGACCGCCGAGAAAATGCGCAATCGCTGAGGCGCCGCTGCGGCGCCGAGCGTCGCGTGCCGTCTCCCGCTCACTCTCGGCTGTGCGTCCGATTTTCCGGTGACCTCCCATCGTCTCGTTCTTCGTGCTTTTATCTTCGTTCTTCTTTTACAGATAAGATTTACAAGAAAAAATCTAATCTAACCACGGATTTTCTCATGATGAAAAATAAAATCCGACAAAAATAAAACGAGCCACGATGAACGACAGATTCACAATTAATTAATTGCGCATGTTATAATCAAACGTGAATTAATCCAACAGAGCCAAGATACTGATCCCAAGCTCTGATACCAATTGTAGGGAAATCTGATTTTAACCCTCTCCCGAGGATCTATCTTGGATGTTTAATTCACCATACATTGATTATATGCCTAGCATGCACCTATATAATTAATTGCAACACGTAGGGGTTTTCTCGTGTTTACCTGCGAATCTGTCAGGGAAGAATGGATCAAGACTCGTGCTTTGATCTTCTGGACTGTATCCCGGTTGCCTAAACTCCAATGTCGAGTGAGGACAATCTATGGAGAATGCTATAGAAAATCACCTTCTTCCTTCTCACAAGATTTTCGAAAATCTCTCTATTTTTGGGAATAGAATTCTCGAAAATATTCACTTGAGGATTAGCTCGATTATCTCTCACCTTATATTTATAATGCAACCCTAATCCTATCATGATAGGATTTATGCATATCTAATAAATATAATCATATCACTTAAGATAGAGAGGATCAAGCGAGTCGGTGGGACTCTAAGAGAGGTGGACGATTTTCATCTTAGCAACAGGGCTGGATGGGCTGCACCGGGGATCAAATCTGAGGAATAAAGATGGACCTCAAATAAATTAATTATCTTATACTCAAACCCGAACATAAATTAATTCATAAACATTTATTCATGCCACTAGAGAAAATAAATCTGACTTACCCCTTTATTACCGAAGTTGAGTCGGGCTTGCACTTAGACTTTCTGAATCCCGTATTTAAGATATCAGACGTCCATTAATTATTTCTGACGATCCGATCGCTTAAAATAATTAATTACTTTAATTCCTTAATTAGTATCACTCAACCTTATTATTGTACTTGAGATAACTCGACTGCGGGGTTTAATACAATAAACCTTTTGAGCTCCTTAAGGGACGCCATCATCCTTAACGGATACGGTGACTCAATACGTAACTAGCATGACATACAAGACCGCCACCACCCAAGATGCAGAATCTTGGGTTAACTCATGTAACCCTCACACATAACAAGTCAAAGTGATGGTCAACAACTCATACTCATCTAATACCTTATCGAGGTTTAGATCAACGTAAGTCTCCGAGATCTAGGTTCTTCACGACAGTCAGATAAAAGAACTCATCTCACCGTGATCCATCAATACGTCGAGGCGCATCAAGATAGACAAGCAACTAAGTCAAGTCACTTCTTATCTATACCGCACTATACCGACAACTCGTGTCACGACCCGACCAATTAATTAAATAATTAACAAACTAATCGGCCGTGACTGATTATGCATTAAAAATTTTGACAACTGAAGGGGTTTATATGATATAAAATATTCAACACACGGGCAGCATAACCTCTAAATTATGGATAAGCCAACCTGCACACAGAAAATAACCAACAACGGCAATAATAACAAGTGAGGACACACTTTCACAATGCATATATATATATATATATATATATTTTCAAATATTTACAAGGTTTTTCAAAAGTATGAATTAAGGCTTTCAAAAGTTGACAGCGAAAGAGTAGTGAATGTCATGTGTGAAGACACGAAATTCAAGCACAAATATGTACAACAAAAATGTAATACCCGCGTAATTAAATGCCTAATTACGGTATTTAAAAAACGTAAATCAAAGCTTTATTTGAGATATTCAATCGAATGATATCGAATAATGACTTTGATTAATTACGAAGGAATGAAATCTATTTTATATTCACCGAGAATTGTGAATTAAGGAATAAAAGTATATAAGTATATCGGCAAAGATTATTTTAACGTCGATCGAGTATCGATAGTTAAAATTATGATATTTTCTAAGCAATGAAGCTTAGAATTAAATTCCATTATTAATGGAATAATTTAATAAAGTGATGACGACCATTTCGAGATGAGTCGATAATGAACGTTTTGCAACGTTTTCAAACGTTAACGTTTTGAGATGAAACGAAAAGCGTTTTAATCGATCAAGAAATTATAGGAATTAATTTCCAATTATTAGTATATATAATTACAGTATTATTTAGCATTAAATCAATGCTAGATCATCAAGATTTGATAGTGACCAATTTTTTCAAACGTTTGAAAACCCTAATTTTCGAACTCGATTTTTATCGCATAAAATGATGCCATTAATTTATCCTACGATATTATTAATCATATAAACCATATGTTATGATATATATGTCTATTAATGGCATGGAAAATAAAAATTAGACCTATTACAAGTGTGAGAGCCGAGAGCTCCTAAGTGCTATAACAAAGTGTGTTGTTAATCTTTCCACTATTACATGTATCTAAGTGACATTTGATTAATTATAACCTAGCTAAACCACTATTAAAATCTGATATATAAACATATATATGTAAAATTTTGTGCATGTAATGTGAGTGTAGTGTGTAGTGTGGGTGTGCATGTGTGTAGAAGGACACATGCCCTTAGGTGTCACCACCATAAGCACCCCACCACCTACACCACTTCAGCCATACTACACCACCATACAACCCCCCAATTCAGATACAGCCGTCCCTTTCTCTCCTCCTCTCTCAAAATCTGCAAGGGGTTGAGAGCTCTCCCCCACTTTCATCTCAACCGAGCATGAGCTCCGTCGCACCTCCATCTCTCTCTCAACCTTGTCAAATTCTGATCCAAGGTAAAGGCCCTATAACCATAAGTTTATTTTGGTCAAGATATATACATTCATGTTCATCAATATGCTTGAATGTGTTGGGTCTATGCTTGAAAGTGATTGCATGTTGATTTAATAGGTAGATTCAAGACTTTTGATCATTGCATGTTGATTACCTGGACGAACAGCAACTTCACGAATTTATTTGACTAATTTACAGTGGTCCAATGATTGTGAAATTTTAATATATTGAAATTATATGTGTCTAGTATTCCTCTGTAAAATTTAAAGTCAATCCAACTTGATTTACTATTTTTATTGTATTTATCAAAAACACTGCACAAATCTATGAAATCGCCGTGTTCATCACCCATAGTACGTGGTTTTCGTTTTAAGTTTGACTAATGATAAAACTCTATATTTTGGCAGAAACATAATTCAGCACGTCTAGAAGATTTCTGTTAATTTTCAGAATTTTCTAAAAATTTTTACTATTTATTCCAGATTTTACAAGTTAACTGCACAACACTGTCACGGGAGTGATAGCTTGTGGTAAAATATTTTTAGCTCCCAATCTATTGTGAATCATTGAGTGAGGCTTTTTATGGATTAAACTAAACTTAAGTGGCTTTTCAATATGATTGGTTTCATTCCCAGATTCCTTATAATGAACTCACGGTGAATTCTTAAAGTTGATACATTACAGTAAGCTTTTTGGACAAACTGCCTTAGTAAATTTCTATGTTAAATAAGCTGTTCGAGTATGACTTTTACGTGAGATGTTCAAGCCATTTGTAGTCCGATTTGGACTTGGGTTTCTTCATAAGAAATGTTACTTACCATGTCTAGTTGTGATCTGGAAAGTTTGATCCCAAACCAAGTTTTATAGGTATACCTTTCATCGACCCAAAGTCACCTACTGGAAACTGTCAATTTCCAACTAGTCAACTTTGGACTTATGTATTTCTCGATGCGTTAGATATTTTCCAGTATGGTCTTCATGACATATGTAGTACTTGTTACAAGGTTTTTAAATTGTTAGCCTGGAGCCATTTTGGCATTGTGAGTCAAACGTTAAGAGCCTCGTAAAATCCCTCGCCGTTAAGCTAAAACTGAAAATTCTGAAAAATTTTCTAAGTATAGAAGTCAGTTTGAGTTGCCCACTTTGAGACCCTATATCTTGAACCACGACTCTTTTGGTTTAATTCCTTCTTAGAACTTGTAGTACATGTTTAGAGGTTTCAGAATGTATCTTTGTGCGCCATACGTATTTCTAACTCGAGAGTTATGAATCGTCAAAGTTTGCCACTTGGGTTATTTCAAGTTGTTTTTTGAAATTCAACACTTGAAATTTTACTAAGTGTTGGAAACCCTATGTGAAGTATGCCTTATGTGACTAACATGCTATTAATCGATGCTTTAATTATGTCATGTCGCAAGGTGCGATAGAGCATAAATAAGATGTACAGTTATAATAAAACAACACAACATGATATTTTTACGGGAGCGTGCCCTAACGTGAACCATTTGAATAGGTGCTTCTACATGCTCAATTGAGTGTATATCATACCTTTATATACACTATAATAGAAATATGGATTCTAAGACTCGATGGATAGTTTCTACTCCAAAACTTCAAGGCCAGGAATAGATAGGCTAAGTCTGGGACTTACAGTCCAAGAAATCGATTTAGACAATCGATAGTCCAGGTGGGCTTTACTCTACTCAAAAATGAAATGCTATTGAAATATTTATTCGATGCTTATTTCAATTTGTTGATAAAATGTTTACAAGATTACCTGCCAAAAATGTTTATGTTTTGTGTATGTATCCTATCCATGAGATGTTATGAGATGTTATGAGATGTTATGAAATGTTATGAATGTTGTTGGGTCACTCCCAACTTATGAATGAAAATCGATATCGGATCCTATCTTGGGAAGGACAATACCTGGCTAGGATTAACGTGTACACCTAAGGTGTTGTGTCTTTGTAAGGACAATTCACGGCCGGTCACGGCGTCGTAGAAGGAGGCCTCCTTCACGACGTTCGACTATGATGATATGACGAAAGGATGTTAAGGGATATGGATCATACACACCAGAAAAATGCCTGGCCAGGCGATGATTTTATGAAATGATGAAAATATTTTAGTAAGCACAAGGCATTTTCAACTAAAACCCTCAGTGTCTTACCATGATGTCAAGTGTAATTCAAAGAAAATAAAATGTTTTGGCATGAGTCCACCGAGTGCATTCTTGTACTCGACCGCATGTTTGTTTTAAATGTGCGGGTTGAGCGATGATGGATGGAGCGGTGTTGAGCAATATGAATGTTGTCACGAAATGTTTATACCTTGATAGTACATCGTCATATGTACATATCACATGTTTTCCATGCAAGAACTTAATTTATGTAATATAGTCCAAGAACATAAATGACATATGTATTACGTTTTTTTTGTTAAAAAGAGTCTCCTTGTTTTATTATCCATGTTTAGAGTTATAGTCTCTGTTAATCCGTACTTGGGATTTAGGGGCTGTGACAGAGTGGTATCAGAGCAGTTCGCTCTTGAACCTAAAATCTCCTTTAGGGTTAAGTCTAGATTGAGTCATTAGACTTCTAGAGATCAGCTGACAATGCTCAACACTCCATCACCTCAAGCTCAACCGAAATGAGGTAAATGACTCTTTTCTCAAAGTTTTGAAAATTAGCTTGGCCAAGACGAATGTTTATGAAATTATTTTTCTCGGTTTTGAAACGAAAAGTTGAAAGTGAAATAAATTTTTAAGTGAAATGAATGTTATGTGAATTTATTTAAAGTGAAATTTATTGCAAAACCTGCAAATGAAATATTATGTTGTGAAGTGAATGATAATGGAAATAATCTTTCAAAAGAAATGAAAGCTATGAGAAAGGTTGAGAATGAATGTTGTGACAAATGATTTGTCAAGAAAGTTATGAAAAGAAGGAGGATATAAGAAAGATGATGACAATGATATGAGAAAGTTTTGTACGATATGCCAAAGATGAAATGTTGAATTCACGGAATTTAATAAAGGTTCATTATTATGAACAAAGTTATGATTATTCATGTTTAAGATGATTGAGATTGGACATTGAATTATCAAAATATGATATGTTGAATTCTTTAAATTCAACGAAATACGTCATGTATAAATGAGTTACGAGGAATATTCAAGTTTTACTTCAATCTCAAAGTTGATTATGATGATGAGCATGCTAGTTCAATGTAACGTAGACTTTATAAGGCGATGATCCCTTTTACGAAAGAACATAGAAGCAAGAACTCCTTCAATTACAAGAACAAGAGTAACGATGGATTTGAGAATTTCATTCCATCTTGAGTGTAGAAAAGCAAAAGATCTATATGAAATTGTTCGACCTCGGCATGTGCGATCGTCGACTTTGACTTGGGAATTTGTAACATCGAATTTGACATGTCGACTTTGGTAGCCTGACGACCTCGGTGTCGGCAATATTCTGTACTACCGGCATCGGTAACGGCATGCACGACCTTGATGTCGATATCGCTATGACCTCGGCGCGAACGCTGTAAATTTCCCCGCACTGCGCGAGTGATTTTGTTTTGACTAGTTATTGATCGTGTGAACTCCGATTTACGTATGGTTTTCACCTACATGCTCCTAATGCACTGTACTTCATTTATTATGAAGGACCAAATTCCTGATTCCTACTCCGAATTCATGAGAATCAGTTGAAGTTAGTTCTATGATTTGAAAAGAGTAAGGCTGTTATAGTATGATACTGAATCCTAGAATGTTACTAAGAAAGTAAGATCTTCAGTAATACAAGTAGAACCTTGACATACATAAGAACTTTGTTGATGACCTATTACGGATATATAAGCTTTCAAATTATATCCATTACCCAATTTATGTCATTGAATTTAACTCTATGACCTAGTTCCAATTGAGAAATCATTCGAGTTTCTCACTTCTTCTCAAGAAAACTTCCAACTCAAAAATTTACAAAGTGTCCTTTTGAACCCAAAGCCTTGTGTGATCGAGAATATGATTGTAACGGTCCGCCACCCATATGACCAAAGAAATCTCAAGAGTCGTCATTCTTGTCTTCGGACCCTAGATCCCCATTTCTTGATTCAAAGAGCATATTGATTCAAATATTAAAAGATGTTATTCTAATTTGTGAGACAAGACGTCACAGTAAATAATCGTGATAATTTCTTCTCGACTCTTGAAACCATCAAGTATGATGAAGGTCGACTTACCTTGTCACCCAAGAGCGAATTAGTAAAGCGATAGATGTCGGGCATGAAATAGGTTGACTTATCTCAGTCACCTAAAAGTTTCAGATCAGTAAAGTGATAGACATCAAGAAATTATGATGTAAAGAAAATCTCGATGAGACGAGATATTTTTCCTATGGCACACATGATGTGATGACCCTTGATGGGGTTAACAAAGAATGATAACAATGAAGTTATACTATCATACGACTATTATGATAACAAAGTTATGAATAAGATACTCTTTAGCATTGAATGCAAAGAGTAAAAGTAAAGAAAAGTATATGATATCTGTGGGATATTAATTTCCCTTATTATGTCATGACGAGAGCGATTACAACTTATCTTTAAGATAGTTGGATGTCCTTGAAACCTCGTTAGTAGGTTGGACATGTTTAAAAGAATAAAGATGCATGTAAAAAAAAAAAAATATTCTTATCAAAGAATATATATATATAAGGAAATGATAGCGTCTCTAGACAATAAATCTTTCGCTTTATACCTTAATCAATGAGATTATGCTTGAGCATAATCGATTCGAGTAATTGAAACTTGGTTGGACGAATGATAATAAGATTTAGAGATCATAATCATTGAGATGTGTGAATAGCTAGGATATCCCTAGTATGTGAACTAAGTATGGAGGAAATAACTCAAGTCAAGACATGGTAATGAGATGCTTAGAATTAAGTTATGGTACGAATGTACTACCCTACCAAGCCATATGACAATGATAACGGTTCTAGTCACGAAGTGGAAACTCAAGTATAACGAAAGTAAGATTTCTTTCAAATACCATGCTCATGAAAATGCATAAAAGTCAAAAATAGCGTAAGAAATTACGAGCTATACAATTAGATAGTTCCCGATATGACATAAGTTTCGTAAATGTTATGACTTCGATAAGTAAGGTAATTCCTCAAGTAAGGAAACGGATTAAGAAATAGATTCATTATTTTGAAATAAATCTTAATACCCTAAGTTATAATGACACAAAACGCTTTCTTGTGTAACTTAATAGTTAACAAGCAAGATAGTTTCTATAGATCTTGCAAAGGAAATACATTCAAGAGAACACGTGAAAAGATTCACATGGAAGGATCTTAAGGTGGACCTAATTGTAAATCTTACCCCATATTTTGTGACGATCAATAAAGTGGGGTATTAAGTATCTCGACATGGAAATGAAGAAATCATTGAATGTCGAGAAAATGGTAAAGATATTTGACGTCAAAGCAAAAGTATAATACATCCTCAATGGACAAAGGATTTTATCTTATGCTAAATTGCATGATGAATCAATAAAAGATTAAGAAGAAATGATTTAATATCCAAAAGGATATTACAAATGATGGCACTAAATGCCAAGACAAGGATTTCTCTAGAAAGGAGTTTAAAGTAAGGACATATGAGAAATATATTTCTAAGATCGATAAAGTGAAAAGGGAATTAAATCATTCATACCGGATTAGGAATGAATGATAGTGATAGAAACATGACGATCTCTAAGACGAGACTTAGTTATGGAAATATATCAATATCAAAGGATAAGTTGATGTAAACCTAACCATGAATGCTATTAGTAAAAGCATAACGATACTAATACGAGAAGTATAGGGTGAATGAGGCAATGTAAGACCATAGCAAGGGAACATAATGTCCCAATGGAAAGGACAATGACATATGAAATAGACATTTACTTGAATAAACGGAACACCGTAGACTAAAGCCTATACCTTGCATCGAAAATGTAACAAAAGTAACCAAAAGGCGTAATATGTATGAGGAAAATTTCTAATAGCCATAAGATTTTGTTCAATTTAGGTGCTTCGCTGACATCGCACAAGTATACGTAGAAGTGATAGAACCCAACTCGTGGTGTTTAATCAAGAAATGAAAATCCCTTACCTATACGAGAATTTTGACCATCGCAAGTGTCGCCAAGCTCGAATTGAACCTAGAATCGCCTAAAGTGCTACCCAATGATTTGGATCATTATATCTATGTGGAACGAGATATAATTTTAGAGACAAGAAGTTTCGGAAATGGTTGTCATTCATGTGATTAGTGACCTGGCCTAGCTTTCCGTTAGAGGTTTCACACGACGTAATATCAAGACTCCATCGCTCGCTTATGCGAATATCTTTAAGGCAACATACGATCGAAAATGTAAAACGAAATGAGTATTAAGATAAGTGTCATGAGTCATGTCACAAGTAGTCTACTGATTATATACGCCTTAAATTGTATAATTCATTAAAAGATCCTTCTTATTAAAAATTCCTCCATTGCTTAATTTAAGTCGGACTCATCTAGAACTATATGGTTCTGTATGGCAATAAAAGGGATCCGACGAGTAAAAAGAAAAGAAAAGAAGGAGTTAACCCCAGGCCTACAAGATTATAACTCACACGAGCGTATCGGCATTTTTAATATGAACTAGGAATGAATTTAGAAACGATCAAGAAATTTTGCACCTCCGGATGGATACTTGTAACTATAGAGTATTAAGTGAGGATGGTATCCAACCACTTATCATCATTTACTAACGGATCGTGTAATTTTGCAAAAGAAGTATCAAAAGAATAATTTCTCCATGAGAAAATTCCAAAGTCCAAGGCACTTACCAGATTTGTCAATAGGCTCAAGTATACATATAATGCGTAGGAACGACACCCACGAGTACTTGTCCGGATCTCGCAAGTTACACAACACGGCATAAAGAGTGGTTGTACCACGATGTTCCAAACGCCACCCCACGCCCCGTGCCATCAATGGTACCGTAAAGAGACGAAAGGCAAAAGGACAAAATCTTATCGCCTCGCGGATTAGGAGAATTACCGCTACCAACCCAACCATACTTTCGATAAAAGTAACACCAACTTATGGTATTGAAGAAGAAGCGAGGAGCGGTTGGACCCCGGCTCTCGAAGAGAATAATCATCGAAATATGAAACAAAACGCATTTGGAGAAAGACAAGTTTCGAGGGAGAGTACGACTCGACTTAAGGTCACTCGAGACCTAGAATCCTAGGATCCTATAAGACTTATATGTAAATAATGGTTTATGATGAAAATGATGTGATTATAATATGTAAAATAAACGTAGTTTGGAAGAGTTTATGAATATGGTGAAGAAGTGTCAAAGTTTTGAGTGTAAAAAAAAACTAGACGCCTTGTAATCGATCACTTTCAGTAGATCGACCGTAAGTAATGTATGAAAAGTCCTCACCGAGGCATTATGATGTAATATTATGTTGTCTTGAAGAATGATATCCGAAATACGAAATGAATTGTTCAATAAAATATGGTTACTATGAGATAATAGTTACGCTATTCGACTAACCAATGCACCACCCGCTTATGAACCTCAAAAATCGAGTGTTTCACACATACCTAGATAATTTTATCTCAATCTCATAGATGATGTTCTTATCTATTCAAAGGACGAGAAAGAACATAAAGAAAATCAAGGTCGTCTTACAACTTTTAAGAGCAAAATTTTGCCAAGTACGCTTTTGTAAATTTCGCTTAAAGGAGAAATATTCCTCGTGCACATAGTGTCTTTAGAAGAAAACAATGTAAACCGACAAAGGACAAAACAATTAAAGATGAAAGACGCCAACGACCTAAAATAAGATCGTGAATTTTATAGATTGATTAACTACTATTAGAGATCCATTAAGAACTCTCTAAGGTAACAAAACCAATAAGATAGTTACCCAAAATAGTAGTCACAATTCTCACGGATTAATAAAAGTAAGGCTAAGTATTAATATGAGATAAATAATAACTTATGTGTCACGATGACTTAGGCCACATGATGCAATTTCCCAACTCATGACTTGAAATAGTGATGTAATCGATTAAGAAAAGGATCGTCGAGAGACAAAGCGATGGAGAAAAGTTAGAAAAGATCCGAGAAAGGGTAAGTGGCTGGAGGATTTAAGAACTTCCGTGAGGCGCCGGACAACGCCTTATTGTCTCGAAGGAAGAATATGCGTTCCGCATTTACGCAAAACTTCAAAATGAAATAATGAGTGAGGCTCACGATACACCCTACACCGCCACTCGATAGTACTAAGATGTACCAAGACCGAAAGAAAAGTTTTGGTGGGAAGGCATGAAACGAGACATAGCTTTTTCGAGAACACCGCCTTGTTTGCCGCCAGATGAAAGCGTTACACCAACGTCCATACGGAAAGTTACACCGTTGGAAATACCCGAGTGGAAATGGATGAAATAACGATAGACTTGCTTCTTAACTTACCCAAATCAAAAGAGGAACACCGCTATATTGGTAATTGTTGATAGACTCACCAAGAGTGCTCACTTCCTACCAATCCAAAGTACTTATGGATCCGACAAGTTAGCCCGGTGTATGTAAAGGAGATTATACGACTTCACCTGAGTGCCAAAATCTATTACCTCCGATAGTTACGAGTATAAATACCAAAGTCGCGAGAACATCACTCCTATAACAATAAGTTAAGAACCCTTCACAACCACAAAAGTTTAAGTTATTCGTCGAGCAAAGAAACTGGATACGAGGATAGAAAGATGGCACTAATCGGAAAAGATTATAATTGTGATAAATAATCACCCAAGGAAGGGTAATGTAGAATCTAATGCCTAAGATATAAAATTCGGCCTAAATCAAGGTATGTCCTTATAGAAAAGAAAACTCATCGAAAGGTTAAGAAAACGAGAATGTAAATAGTCGGAAATCAAGGACGAACGTAAGTGGTACCTCACAACCAAGGTGAAATATGACTAAAAGAGAAAATGAAGATGGGAATAGAATACAAATTAAAATAAGGAATGAAGAGCTAAAGGATATTTTTATGAGGCGCTAGACAATGTTATATTGTCTAAGAGAGATATACATATATTTCCAAGCAATAATAAGCTTAGAAATGAAACCAAGAATGAATTTCACGATCCTTCTCATACCGCCCAACCGTGCATTTTAAGTGACATTGTGAATTATGAGAAAGGTTAGATAGGAAGGAATGAGATAAGATATAACCACATTGTCGAGCAAAGGTGTCGGTTATCAACAAGTAAAGGCATTGTATCAAAGGCCTTATAAGAGAGTATAATCTCTAGAACCACGCGAATGGAAATAGAATGATATAGAAATAGATCTTGTGATGATTTTACCAAAGTCATAAAGAAGTTGCACTACTATATGGCTAGTAGTGGATCGACTCGCCAATTATGTTTTGTCTCGCCTATTCGGATGACTCATAGATCCGATAAGTTAGCTCACCGCACATAAAGAAAATCTTATATTTACAAGGAGTACTAGAATCTATCGCGTGATAGAGACACCAAGAGTACCCCTAGATTTTGAACTAACTCACAAAGAAGTTAGACACGGTCGAGCCTTAACATAGATGTCCACTCACGATAGATAGACAATCGTAAAAGACAATCCAAATGTTAAGGATACATAGGAACATAAGTGTTAGATCAAAGTGTAGTGGGAACGATTGCACCACTTCGTAAGTTTACGCACGACCATAACTACTAAATAACGATCAATATAGCCTTATGAGGCATATTGCGGAAAGAAGTATCGACCACCACTTTATTGTAACAAAGTAGGTGAGAAAAGGTATAAAGTCCTGACGCCGTGTTTAAACGATCGAGATATCTCGCCAATAAGGCAAAGAATAAGAAAAGCTCAGACGGATTAAAAGTCTTACGCCGATACGCCAGAATTTGAACCGCATTTTAAATGCGGAATTAAAGTTTCTTAAGATTTCTCCATCTAGAGAAATTATAAGTTTAGATACAAGAATGTTGAGATCACGCTTATAGGACCTTACGAGCTCCTAACAATGATAGCCTAGTAGTTTATAGCTGGTACTTCCACCACATTTGGGGAAAGTACGAATGTTTTCCTCGTGTCACGCTATGAAATACGAAATTGCCCAATTCACGTTAACCATCATGATGACGGACCTTTGACTCGATGAGTTATGATGAAAATCTATGACTAATTTGATCGCATTTATTCAACAATTAATGAATCAAGTATGGATCTTTAATGAAAATCAACGAACCATGAACAAAAGAAAGACGTGGAAGCTATGATGTTATGACATTAAGATACCCATACTTTATGAGGTATGCAAATTTCGGACGAAATTTCTTTTAAGGGGTAGGATGTAATACCCCGCTAATTAAACGCCTAATTACGGATTTAAAAACGTAAATCAAAGCTTTCACCGAGATATTCAATCGAATGATATCGAATAATGACTTCGATTAATTACGAAGGAATGGAATCCTATTTTATATTCACCGAGAATTGTGAATTAAGGAATAAAAGTATATGAAGTATATCGGTGAAGATTATTTTAACGTCGATCGAGTATCGATAGTTAAAATTATGATATTTTCTAAGCAATGAAGCTTAGAATTAAATTCCATTATTAATGGAATAATTTAATAAAGTGATGACGACCATTTCGAGATGAGTCGATAATGAACGTTTTGCAACGTTTTCAAACGTTAACGTTTTGAGATTTAAACGAAAAGCTGCTTAATCGATCAAGAAATTATAGGAATTAATTTCCTATGATTAGTATATGTAATTACAGTATTATTTAGCATTAAATCAATGCTAGATCATCAAGATTTGATAGTGACCAATTTTTCCAAACGCTTGAAAACCCTAATTTTCGAACTCGATTTTTATCGATAAAATGATGCCATTAATTTATCCTACGATATTATTTATCATCTAAACCATATGTTATGATATATCTGTCTATTAATGGCATGGAAAATAAAAATTAGACCTATTACAAGTGTGAGAGCCGAGAGCTCCTAAGTGCTATAACAAAGTGTGTTGTTAATCTTCCCACTATTACATGTATCTAAGTGACATTTGATTAATTATAACCTAACTAAACCACTATTAAAATCTGATATATAAACATATATGTGTAAAATTTTGTGCATGTAATGTGAGTGTAGTGTGTAGTGTGGGTGTGCATGTGTGTAGAAGGACACATGCCCCTTAGGTGTCACCACCATAAGCACCCCACCACCTACACCACTTGTGCCATACTCCACCACCACACAACCCCCCAATTCAGATACAGCCGTCCCTTTCTCTCCTCCTCTCTCAAAATCTGCAAGGGAGTTGAGAGCTCTCCCCCCCACTTTCATCTCAACCGAGCATGAGCTCCGTCGCACCTCCATCTCTCTCTCAACCTTGTCAAATTCTGATCCAAGGTAAAGGCCCTATAACCATAAGTTTATTTTGGTCAAGATATATACATGCATGTTCATCAATATGCTTGAATGTGTTGGGTCTATGCTTGAAATTGATTGCATGTTGATTTAATAGGTAGATTCAAGACTTTTGATCATTGCATGTTGATTACCTGGACGAACAGTAAATTCACGAATTTATTTGACTAAGTTACAGTGGTCCGATGATTGTGAAATTTTAATATGTTGAAATTATATGTGTCTAGTATTCCTCCGTAAAATTTCAAGTCAATCCAACTTGATTTACTATTTGTATTGTATTTATCAAAAACACTGCACAAATCTATGAAATCGCCGTGTTCATCACCCATAGTACGTGGTTTTCTTTTTAAGTTTGAATAATGATAAAACTCTAAACTTTGGCAGAAACATAATTCAGCATGTCTAGAAGATGTCTGCAAATTTTCAGAATTTTCTAAAAATGTTTACTATTTATTCCAGATTTTACAAATTACCTGCACAACACTGTCACGGGAGTGATAGCTTGTGGTAAAATATTTTTAGCTCCCAATCTATTGTGAATCATTGAGTGAGGCTTTTTCTGGATTAAACTAGACTTAAGTGGCTTTTCAATATGATTGGTTTCATTCCCAGATTCCTTATAATGAACTCACAGTGAATTCTTAAAGTTGATACATTACAGTAAGCTTTTTGGACAAACTGCCTTAGTAAATTTCTATGTTAAATAAGTTGTTCGAGTATGACTTTTACGTGAGATGTTCAAGCCATTTGTAGTCCGATTTGGACTTGGGTTTCTTCATACGAAATGTTCCTTACAATGTCTAGTTGTGATCTGGAAATTTTGATCCCAAACCAAGTTTTATAGGTATACCTTTCATCGACCCAAAGTCACCTATTGGAAACTGTCCATTTCCAATTAGTCAACTTTGGACTTATGTATTTCTCGATGCGTTAGATATTTTCCAGTATGGTCTTCATGACATATGTAGTACTTGTTACAAGGTTTCTAAATTGGTAGCCTTCAGCCATTTTGGCATTGTGAGTCAAAAGTTACGAGCCTCGCAAAATCCCCTCGTTAAGCTAAAACTGAAAATTCTGAAAAATTTTCTAAGTATACCCTCTAATCCAAAGGATGATTAGAGAGCTGGAGCTTGGAGCAGTGATTACCAAACAATGAATAAGAATAATTAAAGACTTCAAACTAATACGTTATCGAACTTCGATAATCAACCCTATTTACAAGGCAAAGTAATTTACAAATATAAGGCTATACGAGTTCCTTAGATGAGGTTCGATAATTGAGATAGACTGTTGTCAACATTAACATACAAAATATTCGAATATGCGTGAAAGCATGTGAATGCATATATGACGATATGCACCAAAGGTTCTTTCTTTCAAACATAATAAATACAAAAGACCACGACTACTCAACATCTCGCTCCATCACCATCATTACCATTTCAATCGCACATTTAAAACAAATATGCGGTGAGTACAAATAATGCACTCGATGGCTCATGCGAAATAATTTATCAAGTTTAAATTACTACGCCCATCACGGTAACACACGAGGTTTTAATTTGAAATACTCGTGCTTACTAAATATTTTTGTCATTTTCAATAAATATCGCTTGGCGAGCATTTTCCACGTATGTATGATCCACATCCACCACAATCAATCATTCACAACAATTCCTATTTGGAGGAGGCCTCTCTCACAGACGCCGTGATAAACGAGCACCCTTCGGCTACGAGTCGTAAAATAATCGGTGCACAAAATCCGGGCCATCTCGGCCACGGGATACTGAATTCTCCATCATTCTTGGGGTACTTCAAGAATACGAATTCAAGCATGTCATAAAGTGGGGCTACCCAACATTATGCATCAACAATCATGGATTGGATACATACATAAAACATAAACATTTTGGGCGGGTAATTAAATAAATCGGTTCATAATTATTTGCTTGCAATAAAGCATCATAAATAAATTATTTGGTAAAATTCTACCGGTTTGAGTATAGTAAAGCCCACCTTTACTTGAACCTCGAATTTCACTATGCGTGCTCTTACTCCTCGTTTGAGTGAACTTCACGTCCCACCTACGCAAAATGTACGTTTAGTGCGTTGGCACGCTTTTCGAGATTTTCAAAGTTCATTCAACTTTGATAATTAAATTAATAATTTGAAGTTTGGATGATTCTTTATCGTCTTGTCGTTGAAGCGAGCGTATATCAATAAAATAATTCTCGTATATCGAGAGAGGCGTAATATGATCTCGGTCTCATTTTAACCTTTTAGGTTAAACAATTAGCGATATAATAACGTTATTCAATAAAGTGATTTCAATAATGAAATCTTTTCTCACAATTGAGATATTCTTATAAAAGTGTCGTTTTCACGTATTAGCGTATTTAACTAACGTATTTAAATGCGTTAATTTCGAAAGTCAACCATTTTGACTTTTCTTATTAAATTTTCAATAACTCATATTTTAATCAATATAAATCGATTTTCAATCGATTTCTTTTCAAAAAGCTTTAATCTTCGATTTTTCACGCAAATCGATAATTTTGATTAATATTTTCTTTCAATATTAATCTTTTAATACTTTAAGCATTATTTATGCTTTTAACGTTATTTAATATAACGTTTCTTCGTAAACATAATATTCTATGTTTAAAAATTCTCGAAAATTTTTAATATGTCTAAATTAATTTCTAGACATATAATATATATTATTTTCTTGATTAAAAAGGATTTAAAATCCTTAATAAAAAATCAATATAGCTCACGGTTATGAGCTATAATTTCCAAGCTTGTTATAAAAATTTCTCTAAATTCATATAGTGTATTATTTTACACTATGATCATTAATATGTATTAATGTTACTATAGAAAAATTTGGAACTCACCTATATCACTATATAGGTCTCGAAAATTTCCAATAATTATCAAATAACTTCCTAAAATTATAATTAAATTATAGAAGGCTCTAACCTTAATTTATAACATAATTATAACCTAAAGTTTAACATATGAAATTTCTACATTAAAGGTATAATGTTCAAGGTTTGGTTTTCATCAACTATATACTAAACATTTTATAAAATTCTAATTAAATTACACTATGTTTAAAAATACTATAGTGTAACACTATATCATCATAACATCATATAATAATACAAATTAAACCATAGAACATAAGCTCCTAGGTCTCGGCCATTTGGAGAAAAATTAGCTATACATATCCAAAATTTATAATAAATTCCAATATGACATAATTAATACCCTAGATCAACAATATGCTATTATATCAAGCATATAAAAAAAATTGTACAATAACTTAGCATTTCTACAAAATTTTCGGTAATTTTAAAAACTAAGCATAGGATTTTTATAAATTCCCCAATAAATCACTATAGGCTACTACAACACCATATATCATTAATTCATACTCAAATCCTTGAAAATTTTGGTACCTAGGAGATAATCTCATAACATTTTAAATATCAATTTAAACATGCTACATGCTTATAAATCATCTTATTACACATTATTAGTAAACAAGTATCATGCATATCATACTTTCTTACTTAATAACCATGCTTGAAAATTAAATCTAACCATTAGAAAATTAAAAACTTAGGGTATAATCGAAGCTCGTTCGATATCTAACCTTTTTAACGGTATTGATTTGTTGTAGGATGAAAAGAACTCAAGCAAATGGAGAAGGAAAGGTGAAGAAATGGCTTGGTTTGTTTACTGGAGAGTCACGGCAGAGAGTTGAGGAAAATGAGAATATCTGAGTGTGATGTGTTAAGTGTGTTCAAGAGTAAATATATACATAAGTAATTTAAAAGAAATGGAGACTACACACTACAAGCACCCCTCGGTTCTCTCTCTCTCTCACAGAACAAATGAACTAAATTAGTCAAAGGGTGATTATGTCACCCTAAAAATATCTCTTCAAGTAACTCTTGTAATTGCTTTAATAAAGTTTTGATTGAAACAATTTAAATCCTTTGGCTTGTACATAGGAGCCGTCGGCTATGTGTGTATGGAGGGAGAGAAATCATATTTTTTTCAATGTATCATGCATGTGCATAATTATACACTCTATCCCAAAATATATGTAATCATGCACAAAGAAAAATCAAGCTTTTTGTACACAATTTGGTCAACAAAATCGGCCACTCTCACAAACAAATTGCAAGAATATTTTCATTTACAAATTTTACTTGGTAAGTGTGTATTAATACTACACTTAAGATATAACACAAATTGGAAGATCAAAAATTAAATAATCCTATGTTACATCACATAGGATGTTTTCGACACTTTCACATTTTAAAATGCCCAAAAATTGATTTCCATGCTATAAGTAGATATATATATCATAATATATGTCCTAGATGATAAATTATATCATAGGAAAAATTATTGGAATCAATCCATAGGTAGAAAAGCCTAATTCTCGATTTAGGGTTTTCGAGAATCTTAATAATCAAAATATAATTCCAAAATTTTCTAGCATTAATTCAATGCTAAATAATATTCTAATTATATAAAATAATCATAGGAATTTAAATATCATAATTCCTTGATTGTTAGACTTGATTCTCAAGTCATCTCTAAGCGTTAACGTTTGAAGCGTCTCAACGTTTAAATATCGACTCATCTCAAAATGGTGAAATAAAGCTATAATCACTTTATTAAATAATTCCAATAATAATGGAATTAAATTCTAAGCTTAAAACTTAGAAAATATCACGAGCATATAAATATCGATACGTAATCGGCGTAGAATTAATCTGGTGAAATCGTTACATATTCGTATTTCTCAATTCACATTCATCGTGAATAAAACATAGGAATTTATTATTCCAACAATAATCGATATCATTATTCGATATATAAATAATCAAATTATTATAATAATATTCTAATTCTGAAATTAATTTAAGTAATTAGGAGTTTAAATAATCGGGTATTACATTCCACCCCTTAAAGAAATTTAGTCCGAAATTTACATACCTCGAAAAGATCGGGGTATTTTTCTTTCATTGCGTCCTCAAGCTCCCCGTGGCTTCCTCTTGTCCATGATGCTTCCACGACACTTTGACTAGTGGAATAGATTTGTTCTCAATTTACGAACCTTGTGGTCTAGAATAGCCGTAGGTTCCTCATTATAGCTCATATCCGGATTGAGGATCACGTCATCTTGATGGATCACATGCTTCGGATCGTGCGTGCTACGAGTTGTGATACATGAAAAACATTGTGTCGTTTTCGGACTTGGCGGAAGAGCCGACCTATAGGCAAGCGGGCCTATTCTTTCTAGGATTTCATAAGGTCGATAAAGCGGGGTCTTAACTTTCCTTTTACTCCAAACCTTATAATCCCTTTAGATGGAGAGACCTTCAAAAGACTTTATCTCCATTTTCAAAATGTAGCTCGAGACCCGGCGTATCAGCGTAAGATTTACATCTATCTTGAGCTTCTTTTATTCTTTGCCTAATTTGGCGACGATCTCAATCATCTCGCTTATAGCGTCGGGCCCTAAGATTCTTCTTTCACCCACTTCATCCGAAAGCGGTGATCGGCATTTTCTTCCATATAAGGCTTCATACGGGGCCATATCGATCGTCGCTTGATAGCTATTGTTGTAAGCAAATTCGATGAGAGGTAAAACCTCTTCCCATTTTGCACCTCGATCCAAAACTACGATTCTCAACATATCTTGAGTGTTTGGATCGTCCTTTCCGATTGTCCATCGGTTTGAGGGTGAAAAGTTGTCTTTGAAATTTAATTTCGTGCCCAATTCTTTTGCAAGCTAGTCCGAATCTTGAAGTAAATTTTGAATCTCTATCGGATGTGATAGTTTTCGGTACTCCATGCGGTACAATTTCATTTACGTCTGGTGGGCTAGCTTATCGAGACCGTGGGTGTCTGAATTAGCGAAAATGTGCACATTTGGTGAGTCATCCACTACTACCCATATAGCGATGTTCCTCTTTTAGACTTTGGTAAACCCGTAACAAAATCCATAGCTATATCTTCCCATTTCCACTCGGGTATTGCCAAAGGCTGTAGCTTTCCGTAAGGGCGTTGGTGTAATGCTTTTACTTGGCGACAAGCAAGGCAATGCTCTACAAAAGAGGCTATGTCTCTTTTCATACCTTCCACTAGAACTTTTTCTTCAAGTCTTGGTACATTTTGTACTTCTGGATGAAAATTTGTATAAGGTGTGTCATGAGCTTCACTCATGATTTCATTAGAAGATCGTTGTTATGCGGGATACACAACCTTCCTTCAAATAATAAAGCATTATCTGGTGCTTCTTGAAAATTCTTGATCCTTCCGTCCTTACCTTGGCTCTTGCTTTTCTAACTTTTCCTCCATCCTTTGTCCTTGATGATTCTTTTCCTTAAATCGGGCGTCAAAGTGAGTGTAGCAATCTGACTCGTGATCGTCTCGGTTGTTCAATCAATTCAATCTTCATCATTTCAAACTCTTGATGAGTTTTCTTCATTTGTGAGGAGACATCCCAATTTGCTTTGACTCTTACGACTCGAGGCATCGGCTACAACATTCGCTTTGCGGGTGATAGTTTATACCACGGTCGTAGTCTTTTACCAATTCGAGCCATCTTCTTTGTCTCATGTTTAGATCTCTCGCTCGAAAAAGTATTTCAAACTTTTGTGATCGGTAAAGATTTCACATCTTACTCCGTAGAGATGATGTCTCCATATCTTTAAGGCATGCACTCTGCTGCTAGTTCGGATCATGAGTTGGGTAATTCAACTCATGCGGTCTCAATGTCGAGATGCATAGGCTATCACTTTTCCATTTGCATTAACACACGCCTAATCCATTTTGGAAGCATCTGTATAGACCACGTATTCTTTATACGCTACGGGCGCTGTCTGAGGCGATGGTTAACTTTTCCTTGGCGTCTGAAATTCGCCTCACACTCATGATCCATGTGAATTTAATTCCTTTTACGAGTAGTTGGGTTATTGGTCTTGCTATCTTGAGAATCCTTGATGAATCTTGATAGTAACTTGCCAATCCCAAGAAACTTCTAATTTCATTTTGTGTCCTCGGCGATTTCCATTCTTGATCGCTTCTACTTTGGCGGATCAACTTTAATCCCTTGGTGACACAATGTGTCCAAGGAACATTACTTCCTTCACCAAAATTCACATTTGCTAAATTTAGCAAAAGTTGTTCATTCTCAAAGTTTGCGATCTTGTCAGGAGGTGTTCCTTGTGTTCGTCTTCATCCTTTGAATAGATGAGGATGTCATCTATGAAGACTAAGACAAATTTGTCTAAAATGGGTGGAACACCCTATTCATGAGATCCATGAATCTTGCCGGGCGCATTGGTCGATCCGAATGGCACAACTATAAATTCATAGTGGCCGTATCTCGTTCGGAAAGCGATCTTTGATACATCTTGAGGCCGCACTTTAAGTTGGTGATAGCGACTTGAGGTCGATTTTCGAGAACACGCTAGCTCCTCTTAGGTGATCAAACAAGTCATCTATCCTTGGAAGTGGATACTTGTTTTTGGCGTCATTTTGTTCGATTCTCGGTAATCTATACACATCCTCAAGGAACCATCCTTTTCTTTACAAATAACACGGTGCTCCCAAGTGAAACACTAGGTGCGATAAAACCTAGGTCCAACAGACTCTTGGATTTGGATTTTCAACTCTTCCGGTTCTTTCGGAGCCATTCGATGCGGTGCCTTTGACACTGGAGCCGATCCGGGTTCAAGTCGATGGTAAACTCGGTTGTTCATCGGGAGGTAATCTGGTAGATTTTCGGGAAAACATCGAAAATTCTCGTACAATCTCTACATCTTCAACTTTTATCGTTGTTCGATCTTCTCCGTTCAAATAAACAAGAAATGCATGGCATCCTTTCTTGTTTATCATACTCGGCCTTCAATGCGGATATAATCGAATTTTCTTTCCCATCTTGATTAGTAAAAGCTTGTAGCTTCTTTTCGGGAAAATGGAATGAAATTTTCCTTTCTTTACAGGATTGTAGCATGATTTTCGCTAACCAATCCATTCCCAAAATTATATCTACATCACCCATGGGTATTATGTTTAAGTTATTCGTCGAGAACCTTAAGTGATCCTAAGTTCAACTCTAGGTTTGAGCAAATATGAGTATGATCATAATCCTCCTATAGGTGAAGAGATGTTCATATCTGGTTTGCTTTCTCGGATCTAAGTTCAATAGATCTACACATGTTCTTGCTACAAAAGAATGTGATGCTCCGTGTCGAACAAAAGTATAATAGGTGCGTTGAAGTGTTCCCATACCGCGGGTTTCTGGTTTTGTTCATTGCCTCGGTGCGAGCATATGCTCGGCTTGAGCATTTGAGGTGACAGGCGCTGTCTCGTTGATTCTGCTGTGGCTGCTTCTTTGTTGGCGTCATTGCTTGATTACGCCGCCTGCGGTGGTTGTCGTTCTTGTTGTTGTTGAAATTTGCGCCTTTGTTGTTGTGGCGGTTGTTCTTTGCGGTTGAGGTTTGGCTGGATAGCCACGAGGGTTGGGCATTGCCGGTGATTTAGCCTTCCCTTGTCCCGTCGTATCCCGGGCAACTATTCGCGTAATGCCCTTCATTCCGCACTTAAAGCAATTTACGGATGGCAAACTCCTTTATGAAACCGGCACTTTGGGCGAGGTTGTCCTTACTGCTCTTGTGGTCCTCCCATCGGAGGAAAAAGCGGCTTTTCCATCCTGCCCTTGTGGTACCGTGTTTAGAGTGCCACGGCCGTTTGTTATTCGTATTACCAAAACTTCCCCGGTTACTGTTACTAAAATTTCCTTCCCACTTTCTCTTTCCTTTGTCCCCTGTATTTTGTGTCTGGGTTTGAGTTGTCTTCTCTTCTGGCATGGCTGCCTCGATGTCCAAAGCTCGTCCGAGAGCTTGATTGTAATCGAGATCTCCATGGTGGCTAGAGACATTCTTATCTCGACCTCAATCCGGACCTAAACTTTTCGCCATCTTCATATCCGTATTCACGATCGGGGCATATCGGGACATATCAGAAGATGCGATCATAATCTATCACGGACATCTTTTCTGTTTGATTATAAAATTCTTGTTCCTTCCTTTTTCGATAACTTTTGGAGCGTATTTCTCATCTGATTCCTCTTTAAATTCTTCCCAAGTGAACTCATTCATCGATCCTGCTTGTAAAATCTTCCGTCGGGCTTCCCACCAAAAGTCGGCGAGTCTGTCGGTTGAAAATGTCTGAGAGCAGCCGTTCTGTCTTGTGCATCGAAGAAAATCAAATATCCTTTCCATAGCCCTTATCCATTGCTCGGCATTATCGGGCTCCTTTTCCATCAAAGGATGGTGGGTTACATCTAAGAAATAATTCCTCGATCCTACGATCGGGTGGAGGTGGTGGTGGTGGTATATTCGCGAGGTTACAGTGCGAATTCTTCCTCTGCCTCTACCTCTTCCCTTCCCTACCTCTTTGTGCGGGATCCCGTCTTGGCGGCATTACATTGTTTAAACATACAATAAATATTGAAAATCATTTTCATAATTAACAAATATAATATCATCATACAATTTCTTTTGTAAAGCAGCTTTAATTCAAGCTATTCATTCTTATCACAAATTCATTTCTGACGCCGAAAAAGCCCGTTTCGGGGTTATCATATATACATCAGGAAATTTGTGCCTCAAGGAGGACTATTTTATGCACATCTAATACAAAAAAGATAATGTACAATAGATGGCATTTCAAAAGCTTAACCCGTATTGAACAACATACGGAGTTACATGATAATACAAAATATAAGTGTTCACTTTCCTTTTTAAAAAAAAAAATACATAAGCAACCTACACACATACTGGACTATATACATACAGACTAAAGTCTAACAAGGCTGGTCAACAGGTGCATCACTCGTCGTCGTACTGATCCTCCTCAGGATCCTCCTCATCATCTGAATCATCATCATCCGAATCATCGTCGTCAAGTCGTCCTCACGGCGGCGTACTACGGGCGGTCCTGCTCCATCATCCCCAACCATAGGAATGTCGCGGATCGGATGAAGTCATCGCGATCATCGAGACCCTCATCACGGCCGTGCAGCCGGTGCGGCTCATTGGCGATGCCGTATTTGTCATAAGCGGCAAGATAGGAAGCGGTGGGTGTATGGGGTGTCAATCGACAAGGGAAACAACGGCATCCCCAATGCTCGGGCGAGATGCCTGGTCACATGGCGGTCGGTCGCCGCTTCCAAATCTCACGGGAATCACGGGATCAACCACTCGAGGAACCTCCAAGTAGAGCCACTCCGGTGACTCGTCACGCCACGTATATTCCCTCGGAGGGAGGTACGGTCCTCTCGGGGCTACCCCGTAGATACTAAAGACGTAGGTCAGGTGGCTCACAAATCTCGGTAGATCTGCTATCAGGTCGTAGTCACCACCATATCGGAAGATGTAATCTCCCGATATCTCCCGTGCATAGTCTTCCCAGTCAATCGGTAGCCGCATCAGAAGACGCTTTACGCCATCGAAGTCCGTCACTCCATGCTCGTGCGCCTCCTCCAATAGCGAAGGTAGTGCATGAGGAACTCTCGAGATCATCTCCCAAAGCACATCGATACTCGCGGTACCTATGAATGATCTCTGCGGGGTGGCACTCGGTCCAAGCCTCCGTCTAGTGGTGTGTCGAGTCCGGCCATCGCCCGCAGACAAGCGAGCATAAGACAACTAAATAAAGATAACCGATGCATAGATAAAAATAAACTTAACGCATCTAAGCAAATAGGATAAGCGGACGGTCTATAAAGCGGATAAACAATCCAAACACATCGATAAGCAGATAATTGTTATATGGAAATTGTTCTCATATACAACATGCGTTGTAGCTTTCCTACCATACTAGGAAACATACTATCTAGCGACATAAAAAAATCTTATCATATAACTAAATTCTAGTTCTATAAAACTATGAGCTAGCTTCTGCTGGCTCTCGTGATTTCTGGAGAAGGAAACAGGGATCTTCCTTCATAAGAAATATAGTACAGTCCGTTAGAAGTGCGTAGGAAAACCATACACAAATCGGGTCAAGCGAAGGAGAGCGGACCAAAACAAAATCACTGCACGAAGCAGTTTGCCTATGCCGAGGTAAACTGTCCGGGGTGGACTGTACTGATTCTCGTGAATTTTGGAGAAGGAATCAGGGGTTCGATCCATCATAACAAATAAATTAAATTGCGTTAGGAGTACGTAGGCGAAAACCGTTCGTAAATCGGAGTTCAAACGAAGGAGAACGGGCCAAAACAAAATCACTGCGCGAAGCAGTTCGCCTGACGCCGAGGTGCCGAGGACGAACGCCGAGGCCGAGCTGCCGAGGCGAGGTGCCGAGGTCGAGCTGCCGAGGCGAGTGCCGAGGCGGTGCCGAGGCGGAGCTGCCGAGGCGAGGTGCCGAGGTGAGCTGCTGCGAGGCCGAAGTGCGAGGCGAGTGCCGAGGTGACTGCCGAGCTGCCGGCGGCGAGGCGAGTTGCGGGTGGCGAGCGGGCGAGTGCCGAGGCGAATTTTGCCGAGGCCGAGCTGCCGAGGCTCGGTGCCGAGGCGAGCTGCCGAGGCGAGCCACCGAGGCGAGGTGAAAACCGAGGTGAGCTTGCCGAGGAGACGAGGCGAGATGCGGGCGAATGCCGAGGTCGAGCTTGCCGAGGCAGTTCGCCGAGGCCGACTGCGAGCCGAACTTTAGGTGCCTAGGAATTTTGAGAAGGAATCGGAGCTCGGTCCTTCGAGGTACCGGGCGAGCTATGTGAGGTGAGCTGCCGAGGTGACGAGTCGAGCGAAGTGAGCTTGCCAAGGTAAAGGCAGCTGCCGAGGCGAGTTCGCCCTTGCCGAGGTGAAATGAACGAGGCGAACTGTACTGACTCTAGCGAATTTTGGAGAAGGAATCGAGAGCTCGGTCCTTCATAAAAATACAGTACAGTGTGTTAGGAGTATGTGGGCGAAAACCATGCATGGTCGAGTCGAGCGAAGGAGATCGGACCAAAATAAAATCACTGCTGTGAAGCAGTTCGCCCTTGCCGAGGTGAAATGAGGCGAGGCGAACACAAGTAAACGCCGGTCGATGCGGGGTGAATCAATTGAAGTCGCGCAATGCCGAGCGCTCAACTGGTCAGCCGGTGGCGAGGTAAACTCGGGTTGACTTCAAGCGAGGTGGAAAGCCTTAGCTTTTCAATTTTGAGATCGATTCTTTTGTTCTCGAAAAAAATGGAGAAGAGTTCGTACATTTGTCCGTCTATGTTCTTTTCAAGAGGATCATGCATCTTATTTCATCTATGTTCCATTCGGGATGACATAGGCATTAATCAAAATCAACATTGAGAAATGATAAATAAATATTTGAATATAGCGAACATAGTTTGTTTTAAACATACGCATTTCTTGCGAATTTTTTTTTTTTTTCAATCAATAATCAATCATGGTTATTTACAACCTTTCTCATTTCATTTGTCGATAATGTTCTATCAACACAAATCATTTTCATAATCTCAAACTTTTCTTTTCAAAGATGAGAAAATAATTTACCTTTTTCGGTTGAAATTTGGATGTGATGGAGTGTTGGCGTAGTCGGATGATTTCTAGAAGTCTAGTGACTCAATCTAGACTTAACTTTTGAAAGAAAGTTTAGGGTTGAGAGCAATATGCTCGATACCACTCTGTCACGACCCTCTAATCCAAGGACAGATTAGAAGGCTGGAGCTTGGAGCAGTGAATACCAAACAATTTATAAAAATAATTAAAGGTTTCGAATAAAACTAATAACGATAATCGAACCTTATTTGATAATCAAACCCTATTTACAAGGCAAAAGTAATATACAAATGTAAAGGCTACGAAGTCCTTTAACATGGGTTCGATAATTGAGACAGACTCAATTGTCACATTAACATACAAAATATTCGAATATCGTGGAAAGCATGTGAATGCATATATGACGATATGCACCAAGGGTTCTTTCTTTCAAACATAATAAATACAAAAGACACGACTACTCAACATCTCGCTCATCATCATCATTACCAGCTCAATCGCACATTTAAAAACAAATATGCGGTGAGTACAAATAATGCACTCGATGGCTCATGCGAAATAATTTATCAAGTTTAAATTACTACGCCCATCACGGTAACACACGAGGTTTTAATTTGAAATACTCGTGCTTACTAAATATTTTCGTCATTTTCAATAAATATCGCTTGGCGAGCATTTTCCACGTATGTATGATCCACATCCACCACAATCAATCATTCACAACAATTCCTACTTATTTGGAGGAGGCCTCCTCTCACGACGCCGTGACCGCCGAGCACCCTTTCAACACGATCACAAAATAATCGGTGCACAAAATCCGGGCCATCTCGTACGGGATCTGAATTCTCCATCATTCTTGGGGTACTTCCAAGAATACGAATTCAAGCATGTCATAAAGTGGGGGCTACCCAACATTATGCATCAACAATCATGGATTGGATACATACATAAAACATAAACATTTTGAGCAGGTAATTAAATAAATCAGTTCATAATTATTTGCTTGCAATAAAGCATCATAAATAAATTATTTGGTAAAATTCTACCAGTTTGAGTATAGTAAAGCCCACCTTTACTTCGGAACCTCGAATTTCACTACGCGTGCTCTTACCGCCGTTGCGGTGAACTTCACGTCCCAGCTTACGCAAAAATGTACGTTTAGTGCGTTGGCACGCTTTCGAGATTTTCAAAGTTCATTCAACTTTGATAATTAAATTAATAATTTGAAGTTTGGATGATTCTTTATCGTCTTAATCGTTGAAGCGACACGTATATCAATAAAATAATTCTCGTATATCGAGAGGCGTAATATGATCTGGTCTCATTTTAACCTTTTAGGTTAAACAATTAACGATATAATAACGTTATTGATAAAGTGATTTCAATAATGAAATCTTTTCTCACAATTGAGATATTCTTATAAAAGTGTCGTTTTCACGTATTAACGTATTTAACGAGCGTATTTAAATGCGTTAATTTGAAAGTCAACCATTTTGACTTTTCTTATTAAATTTTCAATAACTCATATTTTAATCAATATAAATCGATTTTCAATCGATTTCTTTTCAAAAGCTTTAATCTTGATTTTTCATAAATCGATAATTTTGATTAATATTTTCTTTCAATATTAATCTTTTAATACTTTAAGCATTATTTATGCTTTTAACGTTATTTAATATAACGTTTCTTCGTAAACATAATATTCTATGTTTAATAATTCTCGAAAATTTTTAATATGTCTAAATTAATTTCTAGACATATAATATATATTATTTTCTTGATTAAAAAGGATTTAAAATCCTTAATAAAAATCAATATAGCTCACGGTTATGAGCTATAATTTCCAAGCTTGTTATAAAAATTTCTCTAAATTCATATAGTGTATTATTTTACACTATGATCATTAATATGTATTAATGTTACTATAGAAAAATTTGGAACTCACCTATATCACTATATAGGTCTCGAAAATTTCCAATAATTATCAAATAACTTCCTAAAATTATAATTAAATTATAGAAGGCTCTAACCTTAATTTATAACATAATTATAACCTAAAGTTTAACATATGAAATTTCTACATTAAAGGTATAATGTTCAAGGTTTCGGTTTTCATCAACTATATACTAAACATTTTATAAAATTCTAATTAAATTACACTATGTTTAAAAATACTATAGTGTAACACTATATCATCATAACATCATATAATAATACAAATTAAACCATAGAACATAAGCTCCTAGGTCTCGGCCATTTGGAGAAAAATTAGCTATACATATCCAAAATTTATAATAAATTCCAATATGACATAATTAATACCCTAGATCAACAATATGCTATTATATCAAGCATATAAAAAAAATTGTACAATAACTTAGCATTTCTACAAAATTTTCGGTAATTTTAAAAACTAAGCATAGGATTTTTATAAATTCCCCAATAAATCACTATAGGCTACTACAACACCATATATCATTAATTCATACTCAAATCCTTCAAGAAAATTTTCGGTACCTAGGAGATAATCTCATAACATTTTAAATATCAATTTAAACATGCTACATGCTTATAAATCATCTTATTACACATTATTAGTAAACAAGTATCATGCATATCATACTTTCTTACTTAATAACCATGCTTGAAAATTAAATCTAACCATTAGAAAATTAAAAACTTAGGGTATAATCGAAGCTCGTTCGATATCTAACCTTTTTAACGGTATTGATTTGTTGTAGGATGAAAAGAACTCAAGCAAATGGAGAAGGAAAGATGAAGAAATGGCTTGGTTTGTTTCTTTGGAGAGTCACGCGAGAGAGTTGAGGAAAATGAGAATATGCAAGTGTGATGTGTTAAGTGTGTTCAAGAGTAAATATATACATAAGTAATTTAAAAGAAATGGAGACTACACACTACAAGCACCCCTCGGTTCTCTCTCTCTCTCACAGAACAAATGAACTAAATTAGTCAAAGGGTGATTATGTCACCCTAAAAATATCTCTTACAAGTAACTCTTGTAATTGCTTTAATAAAGTTTTGATTGAAACAATTTAAATCCTTTGGCTTGTACATAGGAGCCGTCGGCTATGTGTGTATGGAGGGAGAGAAATCATATTTTTTTCAATGTATCATGCATGTGCATAATTATACACTCTATCCCAAAATATATGTAATCATGCACAAAGAAAAATCAAGCTTTTTGTACACAATTTGGTCAACAAAATCGGCCACTCTCACAAACAAATTGCAAGAATATTTTCATTTACAAATTTTACTTGGTAAGTGTGTATTAATACTACACTTAAGATATAACACAAATTGGAAGATCAAAAATTAAATAATCCTATGTTACATCACATAGGATGTTTTCGGCACTTTCACATTTTAAATGCCCAAAAATTGATTTCCATGCTATAAGTAGATATATATCATAATATATGTCCTAGATGATAAATTATATCATAGGAAAAATTTATCGGAATTAATCCATAGGTAGAAAACCCTAATTCTCGATTTAGGGTTTTCGAGAATCTTAATAATCAAAAATATAATTCCAAAATTTTCTAGCATTAATTCAATGCTAAATAATATTCCAATTATATAAAATAATCATAGGAATTTAAATATCATAATTCCTTGATTGTTAGACTTGATTCTCAAGTCATCTCTAAACGTTAACGTTTGAAACGTCTCAACGTTTAAATATCGACTCATCTCAAAATGGTCGAAATAAAGCTATAATCACTTTATTAAATAATTCCAATAATAATGGAATTAAATTCTAAGCTTAAAACTTAGAAAATATCACGAGCATATAAATATCGATACGTAATCGACGTAGAATTAATACTGGTGAAATCGTTACATATTCGTATTTCTCAATTCACATTCATACGTGAATAAAACATAGGAATTTATTATTCCAACAATAATCGATATCATTATTCGATATATAAATAATCAAATTATTATAATAATATTCTAATTTATGAAATTAATTTAACGTAATTAGGAGTTTAAATAATCGGGGTATTAGAAGTTTTGTGTATGTATCCTATCCATGAGATGTTATGAGATGTTATGAAATATTATGAATGTTGTTGGGTCACCCCAACTTATGAATGAAAATCGATATCGGATCCTATCTGGGAAGGATAATACCGGCTAGATTAACGTGTACACCTAAGGTGATCGTGTCTTTGTAAGGACAATTCACGGCCGTTCACGGCGTCGTAAAGGAGGCCTCCTTCACGACGCTCGACTATGATGATATGATGAAAGGATGTTAAGGGATATGGATCATACACACCGGAAAAATGTCCGCCATGCGATGATTTTATGAAATGATGAAAATATTTTAGTAAGCACAGGCATTTTCAACTAAAACCCTTGTGTCTTACCATGATGTTGGCGAGGTAATTCAAAGAAAATAAAATGTTTTGGCATGAGTCCACCGAGTGCATTCTTGTACTCACCGCATGTTTGTTTTAAATGTGCGGGTTGAGCGAGATGATGGATGGAGCGGTGTTGAGCAATAGGAATGTTGTCATTGAAATGTTTATACCTTGATAGTACATCGTCATATGTACATATCACATGTTTTCCATTGCAAGAACTTAATTTATGTAATATAGTCCAAGAACATAAATGACATATGTATTACGTTTTTTGTTAAAAGAGTCTCCTTGTTTTATTATCCCTTAGAGTTATAGTCCTGTTAATCCGCACTTGGGATTTAGGGTCGTGACAAAAAAGGAAACAACTAAGCTCAGATCCAAGTCCACACCTCTTCCATGCTCAACCTGCATCAAATAAAACGTCTTTCGGGTATGAGTACTAAAGAGTACTCAGTGAGTAAATGCCAAACATAACTTTCAAAACTTATAACTTTCTTTCAAATGAGAATCTAGAAAGCACTTAGAATAATTGTTTCAATAAAATCATTCATTATTAAATCACCACGTTTTCTTTCTTGAAACATACCGGCATCACATACTCGAGTTGGTCCCGAAGGATCTCAACTACGGTCATACCCTATCTACGTCATTCGGTAATGGGAAGTAGGCCTCCTCCCCAATACCATGGTCGGCATACATTTGCAAGCTCACGACCATAACCTGTGCACAGTATATAACAGCTTCTCACCGTGAGAGGTGTAATCGCCGTCATACCCACAATGTGGTAAAACATTCATTTTAAACATATTCATTATGTGGTGATTAAAAATACTTTCACAATATCAGAAATTTCAAAGTATAACATTAACTTTATTTAAAAAAAATGATTTACAAAGCATTACCCACCTTGTGACGACTATTCCAAAAGATTAGCTTCTTCGTCTTTCACTTCTCGAATCCCTTTGCTTGATCCTTGTAACATAAGATTATTAATGAATTTAGTAATCTTCCTTATTCAATTAACTAATTATCAATAGTTTGCCGATTATAATTTCAAAACGTCTTTTTAATAAACAAATTCTACCGAAATTTCGGTAGAGTAACGTTGATAATAGGAATAGCCCAATTAAACCCAACTTATCCAATTTCATCTCAAACTCCCCAATAACATCACCATATGCTTAAATACACATTTAGGAACTTAAATCAAATCCAAACTAATTCATTAACATCATGATCACATAATGCCCTTCAACCACACTTATAGAAAATTTCAAAAAATTCTATAATCTAAAATTCATTTAGTATCAAACAACCTACAATTATACACATGTATCATCAATGATCATTAATCCATAACTCATTCAATACTAGAACTAAGTTTATCACATAAAATCATAACATTTACTAAACTTTAATTTTTCAACCTTTATATTTTATGTCCATAAATTCTATAAATTCAACTTAAGCATTATTTTTATCATAGATCTCAAATATCATATCAAATGTATCAAATAAAATCAAGAAATCATAGTTCATGGCATGCCCTTCATTTTCGAAAATTTGTACATTTTATATATAGTTGAATTAAATTCCTATAAATTCATTTCATGCATTTTTTATATTCCTAAGCATAATTATCATGTTAAATTGATCAAATAAAATCAAAACCCTAAGTTCTACTAACCCTTAATTTTCGAAAATATTGGAAATTAAACATGCATGGTTTAACTTTTAATTTCATGGATCATATAATGTTTATATTCATCCTTAAACACATATTTAAGCTCAATTCAACTAAATTGCATCATAAAGTTCATATACCAAATTTAGGGTTCATATTCAAACTTTAATTTTTTAACTTCATGAATTTAAAAAATTTAAAACCATAGCATATGTTAATTAAGCTTCATAAACATAATTAATTCAATAAACATAACAAAAATTTAACAAATCAATCATAATCAAAAATTCATAATTTTCGAAAATTACAAGATCATAGAACATCATATTTATCAATTTAATTCATAAAAACTTTGCTTAAATAAAGGAATTACCATGCTTAGAGTGATTTTCCACCAAATTCCCACTTAAATATGGATTTAAAAGTGAAAATTAAAATTTGTACGTGCTCTTGTGTGTGTGTGTGCCGAAAAGTGAGGGGAAAATGGGGTGGAAGATGATATATTACATTTATTATATTTCTAGAATGTTTATTTGCATTTAAATGTAATTTTGTATTCATTTTATCTTAATTAAACACAAATTTCATTAAATTTATACTTACACCTCTAAATTTACTAATGTTATACTTTAGTACATTTTAATAGATTAAACAAAATTTTCTCATTATTGCAAAGATCCAAAACAATTATTCCCAAAATATTGGAATTAAATTCATATAGATGTAAGTATAAATTAATTGTTTTCATGTGTTAAAATTCAAATAATTATAATTAATTCCTAACTTTCAAAAATTATGCCCAATAATTCTTTTATCACTAAATAATAATAATAAAATAATTTATTCAAGCAAATTAATAACTTGAATAATAATTCATCTCATTTTATAAGAAAATTAACATGCAAAAATAATTAATGCATTGCATAATAAAATTTCTATTTACTAGCATTTTTCATTCAAACACACATAAAAATTCACATAATTCACATTTTATCATAATAAAACTCATTTCTAATTAATCTCTATATTTTCTAATCTCATATCATTCCATTAAGAAATAATCGAATTTCTATCGATTAATAACCCCTTTTATACCTCTTTAATCCTTCTTATGAAATTAATAGCTTTTAGGCCCCTAATTATACTTAATTAACCTCTAATTAATACTATAGATTTTTCGGGTCACTACATTCCCTCTCCCTTAAAAAATTTCGTCCCGAAATTTAGTACCTTGTTAAACAAGTCGGGTACTTCTCCTTCATCCGTTTCTTCTAATTCCACGCCACTTCTTCCGGACCGTGATGTTTCCACGAACTTTTACTAAAGGAATAATCTTATTCCTTAACTTTTGTTCTTTTCGATCCAGAATGCATTCGGGTCTTTCTTCATAGCTCAAATCAGCATCGGGAACTATTTCATCATAATGAAGGATGTGTGTTGGGTCATACACGTATTTTCTGAGTTGGGAAACGTGGAAGACATCATGTACGTTAGCGAAGTTAGGTGGCAACGCTAACCTATAAGCCATTGGCCCAATTCTTTCCAGCACTTCATAAGGTCCAATGAATCGTGGCTTTAGTTTCCCTTTTATTCCAAAGCAATGAACTCCTTTAGTGGGGAAACTTTAAGAAAAACTTTGTCTCCTACTCAATTTCAATTGCATACGACGATTATCGCCGTAAGATTTACTCTATCTTGGGCTTCTTTCATTCTTTTCTTTATCTCGTCGTACTATCTCGACCATTTCGCCTATCGCCTGTGGCCAAGAATCTTCCTTTCTCCAACTTCATCCCAATAAAGGGTGATCGCACTTTCGCCATATAGCGTCGAGGGAGCCATGTTAATCGTAGCTTGGTAACTATTATTATAGCGAATTCGATCAATGGTAAGATCTGTTCCCATTGATCTCCCGGCCGAGCACTACCGTCGAGCATATCTTCTAACGTTTGAATTGTCCTTTCGGTTTGGCCATCCGTCGTGGATGAAAGGCGATCGAAATTTAATCGAGTACCCAATTCTTTTGAAAAGTCGTCCAAAACCGCGAGGTGAATTTGGTATCACGATCGGATGTAATTGACATCGGCACTCCATGTAGCGAACAATTTCGCATCTAGATCCGTGCTAGCTTATCCGCTCCGCACGTGATTGGGATTGGGATGAAATGAGCACTCTTGGTTAATCGATCAATGATTACCCAAATAGCAGTGTCCCCTCGTCTCGACTTGGGTAATCCAGTTACAAAATCCATTGCAACATGATCCCATTTCCATTCAGAACTTCTAAGGGTTGTAACTTTCCGCACGGTCTCGATGTAAAGCTTTTACTTGTCGGCACACTAAACATCTTCGACATAGGATGCAATGTCTTGTTTCATTCCCGTCCACACGAACCTCGTTTGAGATCTTGATACATCTTCGTGCTTCCGTGATGCGCGCATACGGAACATTATGAGCTTCTCTAAAATTTCATTCTTCAATCCTTCATCATTGGGCACGATATGCGATTGCTAAACATAATCGCATTATCTCCCGCCGTGATATTCCGGAGATTCCTGCTCGATTTTCGCAACGCGTTCGAGTTGTTCATCTCGTCTTTGCGCTTCAATTATTCGAGCTCTCAAATCGGAAGTACAATTAATGCCGCTAAAACTTCTTGATTATTACGAGGTGGTAGCATTACTTCCGCCATTCTCTCAAACTCTTTAGCAATTCTTCTTGATTCACAAAAGAGTTCCTAATTTTCCCGATACTTCCTACTCAAAGCGTCGTGACGACATTAGCTTTTCCGGATGATATTTGATCTCTCAATCATAATCTTTGACCATTTCGAGCCATCTTCGTTGCGATATTTAAATCTTTTGCTCGAAAAGTACTTCAGACTTTTATGATCCGTGAAAATTTCACATCTTGATCCAGTATAAATAATGCCTCCAGATTTTCAATGCATGAACGATACCGCAAGTTCCAAATCATGAGTAGGATAATTGTGTTCGTGGATCTTCAGTTGTCGCGAAGCATATGCAACAACTTTTAATTTCATGGATCATATAATGTTTATATTCATCCTTAAACACATATTTAAGCTCAATTCAACTAAATTGCATCATAAAGTTCATATACCAAATTTAGGGTTCATATTCAAACTTTAATTTTTTAACTTCATGAATTTAAGAAATTTAAAACCATAGCATATGTTAATTAAGCTTCATAAACATAATTAATACAATAAACATAACAAAAATTTAACAAATCAATCATAATCAAAAATTCATAATTTTCGAAAATTACAAGATCATAGAACATCATATTTATCAATTTAATTCATAAAAACTTTACTTAAATAAAGGAATTACCTTGCTTAGAGTGATTTTCCACTAAATTCCCACTTAAATATGGATTTAAAAGTGAAAATTAAAATTTGTATGTGCTCTTGTGTGTGTGTGCCGAAAAGTGAGGGAAAAATGGGATGGAAGATGATATATTACATTTATTATATTTCTAGAATGTTTATTTGCATTTAAATATAATTTTGTATTCATTTTATCGTAATTAAACACAAATTTCAATAAATTTATACTTACACCTCTAAATTTACTAATGTTATACTTTAGTACATTGTAATAGATTAAACAAATTTTTCTCATTATTGCAAAGATCCAAAACAATTATTCCCAAAATATTGGAATTAAATTCATATAGATGTAAGTATAAATTAATTGTTTTCATGTGTTAAAATTCAAATAATTATAATTAATTCCTAACTTTCAAAAATTATGCCCAATAATTCTTTTATCACTAAATAATAATAATAAAATAATTTATTCAAGCAAATTAATAACTTGAATAATAATTCATCTCATTTTATAAGAAAATTAACATGCAAAAATAATTAATGCATTTCATAATAAAATTTCTATTTACTAGCATTTTTCATTCAAACACACATAAAAATTCACATAATTCACATTTTATCATAATAAAACTCATTTCTAATTAATCTCTACATTTTCTAATCTCATATCCTTCCATTGAGAAATAATCGAATTTCTATCGATTAATAACCCATTTTATACCTCTTTATTCCTTCTTATGAAATTAATAGCTTTTAGGCCCCTAATTATACTTAATTAACCTCTAATTAATATTAAAGATTTTTCGGGTCACTACAACTCGTCCTCAAGTTGTCTCGGTTGTGACACTTTTATATCTCATTAAGCTTGACCAATCATACTGCACTTACGTGATCTACAACACACTGTATGATCTAACTTATATATGAGATAAATGGACATATATATGCAATCAAGTAAACAATTCAGATAGGAGATTGTAATAGTGGTAACATGAAACATTGTATACAAGCTCAACCAAAACTGCTTCCAGATACAAATTCAACAATTTTATTATTATATTAATAAAAAAGTTACTATGAATAAAAGAATAATTATACGGAATACATAGAAGACAAAAACTTGGGTGAGCTCCACTCACCATGAGCTCACCCTTGTTTTTTTGTTAAAATAATTATATATTAATTATATGAATAAGGATAATTAGATTTTATTAATTTATAATTAAATTTTTATTAATTTTTAATTATAATTTATTAATTCAAAATTAGAATTTATTAATTCGTAATTATGGTTTATTAATTTTCAATTAGGGTTTATTAATTCAAAATTAGAGTTTATTATTCAAATTAGGGTTTATTAATTTACAATTAGGGTTATTAATTTAAAATTAAGGTTTATTATTCAAAGTTAGGATTTATTAAATCATAATTAGAGCTTATTAATTCTAATTAGGGTTTATTAATTCAAAATTGATTAACTCAAAATTATTATTTATTAATTCATAATTGTGATTTATTAATTTATAATTAAGGTTTATTAAATTAATAAATTTTAATTAAAATTAAATTAATTAATTATAATTAGAATTATTTATTTATTTATTTATTAAATTAATTTTAAAAAAATGGTGGTGGGTCTCACTGTGCGCGCTGTGTGTGCGCACAGGAGACCACCCTTATATAGAATTACTCAACACAAATTCAATAAAACAATATAACTATTCAATTTTGTTTGAATAGAAAGATCATTTACTAATTTCTGGTCATATGTGTGCATATAAATTTCGATTTTGACTTACTCTTTCAAGGTTCGTCAATTTATTTTACAAAAACATATATGCTTTTGTATACTTAAATTTTGATAAGTCATGCTAAATACGATATTATAGTGATTTAACCACTCACATATCACACGTCAAATAAATTCATTTTTGAATTCTTCTACAACAAGCAAATAATCCGATAAGTTTTTACACAAAATCATTTTATGTATGATCATAATAAATAAAATAATTTGTATATCAGGCCATGCATCTAAATCTGATATATGTAAGTTATATTACATTAAATTTTAATGCGAAATCACTTTACGTTGTTATTTATAAGTAAAAATTTAAAAAATAACTTCATATTTGGTTAGGGTTCAATCACACCGAGTTATTGACCATGGAGGAGCATGGTATGAAGGAAAACAATGAGGTTAGGATTAAGCCACTCGGAATCGTTGATCGTGACAGAGCATGGTGATGAACTGAAATGATAAAACTATGACTAAGACACTGAAACTCATTTAAAATATATATACTTGTATTCGTCCTAAACTAGATTAAAAATTATTTTAATATTCATTCTTATCTCAAACTCATATAACAATACCCGTTAATTAGTAAAACTTGTTTTTGAATTTACAAGTATAAGTTATTATGATAATTGGTTGTGTCATAATAACAATCCAAATAAAAAATTAACTTTCATATATGTTTTTTTTGGTAATTTAGTACAGAAATTTTAAAGGCTACGTCACGGTGGACTCGAACCCGAGACCTTTGGCCTCGGGCATTAACCACTCTACCACTAGACCAACACACAAACACAAACTTTCATATATGTTATTGTCTCAACATGTATATTAGTACCGCTAATTATCAAAACTCGTTTAATTTTATAAAATATTAACTATAATTTTTACAATAATTTGTTATATATCTCAAAAACTCGAACTTTACAAAGTAAATATTAATAATAAATAGTATTGATAGACCCGGGTTAAGATCTTCAATAAATAGTACCTTTATAGAAATGAGTCGAAGGTGATCAAGGAAATAAAAGTCTTATCGAGGAAATCATTTGCGTGAAGCTTGAGAATAACTGATGAAAAGCCTGCAAAACAAGTCCACAAGAAGTTTTCAAAGGAAAAACTTTGATGCCAAAGTTAGAGTTTGTTGAGAGCATTTGAATGTGAGAGAATCGCATAATGTGTGCTTAGAAATATGTAGCTAACTGTGTTGTAAATGGAGATGTTTATAGAGGATTGTTGTACAGTGGGTAAATGCTCTTAGTAGTGGAGTTGATTGTGTCTGGATAATGTTCCTAAAAATGAGCAACATGGTTAGTGGGCTCACGCATTTGTCGGGTGTGTGGTGAGTGGACTGTTAATTAGTTATGGGTAGAAAATCCCAAGTGTGCCAGCTTTAGAGGTGGCTTTAGAGGTAACCGAGTCGGGTATTCGGGTATTCGACTAAAAAATCGGGTCGGGGTCGGGTTTCATATTTTCTGTAAAATCGGGTCTGCACTGATTTTTCTGTAGGTACCCACCCATACCGAATAGTCACCCCTAGTAATATTAACTAATTATCTGAATTCGTTTAAATTTATAAAAATATATAATTAATAAAATATAAATTATTTCAATTATTGATTGTCCTCTCAATAAAAATTTGAACATTAGTATTTATTTCTCAAAAAAAAATTTGACCAAATTAAACTAATATTTATTCCAACACTTTTTATTTAGCCAATTATTGAGAAAACTATTTATTTCAAATTCAATTGAACAAAATATATAATTCCACCTTAATATTTTATATATATAAAAAAGCTATTTGATTCAAAATACTTTGAAAATAAACCAAATTTCCCCATAGTTAGAGTTATAATAATTTTGAATCTTTTTATTCAGGTTTTACACTAGTAAAATAACATGTAAATTCAATGTGAGGTTAAAAATAGTATCATTTTATTTAGATTTTCAATGTGGGAAGTCTCATTAATAATTGATGTGGGATCCAAAATTTGTTTAAAAAATTGTACAAAATATACCCATTTATTTATGTTTTTAATTTGTGAAGTATCATAAAAAAATAAATATGGGATTCAAATTGTTTTGTTCTATTTAGATTAGGGGTGAGCAAAATATCCGAAAACCGAATAACCAAATCGAAAAATCAAAGTTTGTTCGGTTAATTCAGTTATTTTGGTTAAAATTAAATTAAAATTCGGTAATTCGATTTTCGATCGATTTGAAATTTTTTAACCGAAAACCAAATTATATATATACATATTATTTGTGTTATAATTTTAATATATCAATATAATTAATCTTATTCATTTCTCTCTTTCTCCCAATTATATCATACATAATATTTGTAAAATATAATATTATTTATTGATTAAATAATACTATTATTATTTTTGCAAAATATTTTATATATATAACATATAAAATGTATTTTATGTATATTATATCAATATATAATATTCTTTATTTATTTATTTGAAAATCATTCTTTTTTTGTTAAAAATTCTGTAATCAAAATAACTAGAATATATATGGGTTCGGTTATCGAATAAAATTTGGTTCGATTCGGTTATATTTAAAAAAATTTGGTTAATTCGGTTCGACTTTTCATCCGAAACCAACCGAATAACTGAATACTCACCCTTAATTTAGATTTTAAATTTGGAAAGTCTCATGGAAAATCGATGTGGTATTCGAAATTCATTTAAGAAAATTAGTTCTACAAAATATATTCTTTTATTTATGTAAAGAATCGCAAAGTCTTATGAAAAAATAAATTAAATAAATCTTTTATCCGCTAAATTTATTCGATCAAATTAAAAGATTGTTCAAATGATATTAATCTCAACAACTCAACCAATTTAATGTGGATTTAGGATTGAGAAAATATATGTCTCTTTATATAATTTTTAATTTGGTGGAGTCTAATGAAAACAATATGAGATTCAATTATTTTTTCTTATTTAGGTTTTGATTTTGTGAAGTCTCGTAAAATGAATTTGGGATTCATATATTTTCTATTTTAGATTTTTATTTTATGAAGTCTCATGTAAAGTCGATATAAGATTCAAATTGGTAAATCCTCATGAAAAAACAAGTGAGATTCAGATTTAGTTTAAAATTATACTCCTCCGTCCCAACCCATTGGCACACTTGCCAAATCGGGTTGTCAAATTTAATTGCACATGCCAAAATGCAAAAATTAAATCCCTTAATCTACTCTTTCTCTCTCCAATCATGCCTCTCCAAATTCTACCCTCTCTTTCTCTCTCCAGATTCTACTTCTCTCTCCTACTTTATTAACACTAAATCTTGTGGGACCAACACCATTAAACCCCTTAACCCATTTTTTCTTAATATTTGTGCAAAAGTGTTGCATTAATTTTACGGAGGAGTACAAAATATCTCATTTATGAACAAATTAAATTGACGATGCAACTTAGATGATAGTAATTTTAACCACTCCTTCAATTAAATATGGATTTTTTGTTGAGAAAATAGAAGTATCATTTTATATATGTTTTATTTGATGAAATTTCATAAAAAAATCGATGTGAGATTGAAAAGTTTAGAAAAATAAAATTCTACATATGATATAAAATTAGTGTGGTGCATTTTTCTTCGTATTCTTCTATAGAAAAGTTAGATAAGTATTTCTTTCAGTATATAACAATGTAACCAATTTTCAAAACTTTAACATTACAATTTTAATTAATCCCAACTAAAATCCATTAAGGGTGCGTGGCTTAAATACCCAATTTTGTAAAAATTGGTGTCATGTATACCCAATTCAAATAATAAGTGCCGTGTATACCCAATACAATATTTTAATATATTTGCATGACAAATATCAGTTGTCCATGAATTTGCGTAAGAATCTTGTCAGACCATAATGATGGTGGTTGAATGCAAAACTTTTCAGCAAAAAATGCATGCTTTTGTCGTTCTATACAGATCAAATTTTGTTATAAATGTTCAATACTCTCAACGGCCAAAGCTCTCTCTCTCTCTCTCTCTCTCTCTCTCTCTCTCTATCACCGCCAACCCTCCTCCCTTACTCCCGACTCGGCCAACCTCTCCCTGGCCAACCTCTCCCCAACCACCGCCAACCTCCCCCAACGGCCAACCCCTCTCACACGTGAACCCGACGGCCAACCCTCCTCACCCGTGAACCCGACGGCCAACCCCTCCTCACTCGTGAACCCGGCCAACCCTCCTTCACCCGTGAACCCTGCCAACCCGTGAACCCGATGGCCAACCTCTCTCACCTAGTGAACCCGTGGTAACCCTCTCGCCCGTGGCTAACGCCCATCTCTTCCCCGCGGCCAACGCTTCTCTTCCCCGGCGGCCAACCCTCTCTCCCCGAGGCTATGGCTTCTTCTTCACAACAACATGTACATTTTTTGTTTTATTGTTTGGTTATATTTTTGTTTCGAATTGTTTGAATTATTGTTCATTATGTTTATGTTTGAATATATTTATGTTTAAATTATTGTTGATGTATATTTCGAATTGTTTGAATTATGTTTATATTTATGTTTGAATTATGTTTATTGTTCATTATGTTTATGTTTCAAGTTGTTCATTATGTTTGTATTTCGAATTGTTTGAATTATTGTTTCGAATTGTTCGAATTGTTTATTGTTTGTATATTTTTGTTGATGTATTTGAATTATTGTTCGAATTATTGTTCATTATGTTTATGGTTATATTTAATTATTGTTCATTATGTTCGTTATGTTTATGGTTCGAATTGTTGGATGAATGGTTGCTATGAAATCTTGTACTTCATAAGATTTTTTTCCTTATTTAATTTGGACTTCATAAGCACAAATGCACAAAAGCAATATAAGATTACACAACACGCCTCTAAACGAATTAAAATAAAATCAACGACCATAAATTTGTTTGAATTTTATTATTTTACTATATTACAAAAGTTTTTTTTAGATGAAATCGCTTTCAAACACATCAAAGATGATAACACAATGGAAATATTCTTGTCAAGAGACATAAAAAGGCCATAATTCAACTTCCTAACACGGAAATGGTCAATCACATATAGTAAAATTCAACAAGATTTCTATGAAATTTCAAAAGCATGCTTCACACACCAATCATTGATCCCAAATTCAATGAGAATAAAATCAAAAGAAAACAAACAAAATTCATTTGGTAAAGAAACTCTCAATGTTTCTTTAGTGAACAAATGATTCTTTGCCCATCTAGTTTAGGTAAAAGATATAAGACCTTTTCTTAGACACAAAAAATAAAAATAAAAACTACATTCTAATTTAAAATTTCTCATAGGAACAAAATTTCCAATTCCATGTTACATCAAGACACAAAAAGTTCACCACCAATAATGATACAAATTCGGACTACCTTAGTGAAATAAAAAATTTATAACTCCTAGTCTGGCAGAGAAAATTGTCATTTTCCTTCACTAGAAATATATGATATATTTATATTTGATTGATATTTTGGAATTAATTTCACAATATGTGTGCAACTCTTGAATACACTAATTGACATATTTCTTAATTAAGCATAGTTTAAATTTTTTTAATAAATAGGAAATCATCGAGTTCTTAAGGCCCGAGACCATCAATCGTTCATCCACAATCAGCACGTACTTCAAGCCCAATTATTTCAGAAGGGTCATTATGAGATTGAGAGATATAGGCGGTGAAGAGCTGGTGGATAGGTTTAGGCAAGGGTGTTTCGGTCACTTTGTTGGTTGGGAACCTGGATCCAAGTCAAATATGAGTTTGCACCATATGGTATCCCAATGATTAAGCCCCAAAGGTCAAGATCGGCGATATGGTTTTTTATCAATGGGAGGAGAATTTGTTTTCCTTCGGATTTTGCGTTCGTGACGGGTTTGAGTTTTGGGACGTCATCTTTCGATCCTAAAGCCGAGTACGATCCGCGATCTGTTGAGGTTTATCGAAGGTTTGTTGGTGGCGGATGGACTAGTATAGAGAATCTAGGTGTGAGATTTTTTGATACGGACCGTCCGATTGATGATAATGACGGTCATCTATATCTCCGTGTGGCCCATATCTTAGTTCTTTACGCATTCGTTCTTGAATCGACTTGCCACGACCGTGGATCCGTGATTGGGTCTTAGTTGACGATCCGGACGATTTGCCGATTTCCATGGGCTGCATATGCATATAAAATTCTCCAATACTACATGTGGAATATGAAGACCAAGGCCAAATATCACTTCTACGGACCGTCCCGGTATTATATATTTGGTCACTAGAGATCATTCCGGATCTTGCGCGACGGTTGCGAAGTATGTCCGGGGACGCGTATCCTAGATGCATGAGGTGGAAGTTCACGAAGATGATTGACGAGGATACACGTACTGCTCGATCGTGGTATTATTATTGTTCAATAACTTTATTTATTCATTATATTATATGTTTTCTATTCAAATATATAGTAATACGCTTTGGTTTATTGTAGAGCAACCGTTTTGGGGTTAGTCCCGGACGACTATGAGAGGAGCATGCCGTACTATACGTCATCTCTATATCCAAGGTGCATTAGGCGTGAACTACATGAGACTCGTTCCCATCTGTACGCCCGGGGAATAACCCCCGCCAAGACTAGAGCACACCCCACCGTCGTTCTAGAGCGAGCCTTCATTGATCTTGACGTGGGGTTAGTCGGCGACGCACGCAGACGAGGGCACGATCGTTGTTGAAGAAATTGATGCAGAGCCTGAGGAGCCACGACGTCAGTCTGTGGAGATAGAACGTGCGTCGGACGAGGGACGACGATCTGATATAGGGGGACACAGACATGATACGGGGAAGTGTGCGAGACAGCCACGTTCCTATTCATCTAGTAGTGGCGGTGAGCACCACAGACGTCTGAGTCGGAGGGATCGTTGTTGGATCACAGACACGATCCATGATGTGGTTAGAGAGAATATTCAAGGACTCAATACGTGGCTTGTGTCTATGCTAGAGAAGACTCGATGTAGATGTTTGCATAGCACTGAGGCATATACGCCGTCCTGTCGTGGAACTACCCCACCGACGATGCGGAGTGACGATCAGGGACGACAACCTTCTACTCGTACTCCTACGTCGAGTTCAGATGTACCCAAGCAGACTCCTCTAGCAGATCCGACGCCTCCTGCACTTTGCATGCATTATACACCTCATCGCGGCCTCACGCGAGCATGGATCTAGCTCGATTCATTAGCCCATCACACGTTGAGGATCCACTCGTCATTCCATGTAGAGATGCATATGGAACACCGAGGCAATTGGTAAATTATCTTATTTTATATTATTGCATCATATTTGATATGTTTACTTTTTCTAACTCTGTTGCTTAAACAAAAAATTAGCCAACTCGTAGAAGAGAACGAGTAAGGTTCGATGCGCCTGCGTTGAGGTCACCGTACGTGAATAGTCCTATGCCTCGTCCTATCCCCGATAGTGTGTTCGCTTCTTATGAAAATTTTCTTGAGGCAAGGACGGGTTCAGTGATTATTAGAGACAGTGGATGCACGCTGACCTACAGTGATTTTGTTCGCATCGAAGACCCTTCTGCCGATCTTGACGTGGGGGTAAGTATCACTTCTATTTCTATTTTCATATATGAAATCGTTATTTAAAAAACAAATTATTTATTACAGGATCTTGATTTGTACATGATGCATCTGGGGATGAGATTAATAAACAGGCAGGACTTGTTGGATGAGGTCAATAGTGCGAACACAATTATTTTGGACCCCGATTTCTTTGTAAGTATATATTTCGTATTTCTTATAGATATGAATATATTTGTATATATAATATATATATTGAATTTCTATTTCTTGTTGAATAGTTGTACATTAGTCGATTATGACCGCATATTTTTAGAATAATCAATCACGTGATCACTAGAGCATGCTATATCTACGTGGCTCCATCTAATAATTGGTATCGGCAACCCATGGTAGAAGGGTGGGCCAAAGTCATAGAACCATGGCTTCATCGAACATGTAACTTATTTATCAAATGACTAATTATAAAATAGATTTTATTTGTGCCTTTACAAAATTGAATCTCTTTACATATCATCATCCCTTGTTTTAGCAGAGGTCGCATCATTTTGAGTCGAATGCACATGAGGAGCGGGGTGTGTGAAATTTTTGATTCGATATATTATTCATTAGACCCCCGGCAACAAGAGCAGCGGATGATGCATTGGTATGGCTTGAAGATGTTATGGCCACAGTTCTTAGCTGCTTCTCATTGGTTTGAACAAAACTCACTCAATGTTCGTGCCTTTCCGCATGAGGTGATGTTTAGAATGGCTGCTCCTGATGACCGCTCAATCGGCAAAATGTAACCGGTTTAACGTTTATGTGCATGTACGTCGAACGCATCATTTCAGGTTCCCCAAGCATTGAGTGGGGTAATGAGAATGTATATGGCTACCGAAAGAAAATATATGTTTCTATCTTTGAATTATGTGAACGAGAGTCATAGAAAGTGATCGAAACATGTTACTAATTATTATGTAATAACCTTATTTGTATTTGAGTGTATTTTCTTGAATATTGTAATATTTGAATTAATGATTGAACATATATAGATGCTTCTATCTTTTGACCCCACAGGCGACCGACACCCATTTTTGGTCCGTTTGTCAAATTTTTATTATAATCTTCGCTGCTTAAATCGTAAAAAATTAAAGGTTTGCTGCTGTATAAATCAACGTCTTATGTAATATCCCTGATGCAAGAATGAGGGCGTTACAACGCTTGAACAAGACACTATCACATTCAATTAATGAGATGGTAAATAAGGACATGATTGTCGCGTGTGATATGCGGAACCACACAAGCCACACCTCCTACGTGCACGACTTATACTGCTTGACCCCATTTCTCCTCCACCAGATCTTCGATGGAGACGTTCGGTTGGATGACGATGGCGCCCAACTTTCGAACGACCACTGCCGGACCAAGCAGTGGCGACTTCAACGCCTGCGACATCTATAGGAAGCATCCAACCGGATTGGGCGGAACATGATTTACTCTGTATGAGTAGGCTGTACTAGCTTCTCGGATGGTAGTATTCTCCCACATAGTGGAAATTTGGTCATCTTTATACCGCACAAATTAAAATTCGAAGATAAAAACAATGATAAAGTTGTTAGTTATAAATCGCATACCGTAATAAAAATTATATTTAGTATGTAGCTCCATACCGTATAGCTACAACCGATGAGAACACGGATCGATCCATGTCCCACCCAAGCACGAACCGTCCCGAGATTGACATTGAAGGTTTGGTTTCGCCTCGACTTTGAATGTGTCGTTACTTTTGGGCACTATAGTATATCGGAGTGATCTCTCCAGCCTTGTATCTTGTGAACATCTTCGGGGTTAGGTCGGAGGGTATGTTCTTGCCGCTTTAAGTCTTTGATCGAACCATTTTCTATGATATGACAAATCGCTCAACCATAGAGAAATGGGCAATCGTCTCGCCCACAACAAATGAGCATTGAAGGACTCGGCAATGTTGGAAGTCAAAAGTATAGCGCCACACGGCACTTTGATCCGCCCACTTCTCAACTCCGACCTCATCAATTTGCCATACGCATCACCGTGAGGTCTATCTTTAGCACGGTGGACTTTAACATGTTCATTGCTTTGTCAAATTCCATCTCCGACATGCATAAGCCGCCTTCCGTACAATGCCACGACGGTTTCCCAAAAGGCGTGATTTTTCAGCAGATGGTAGTAGCATAAGTCGTGGGCGCCTCAGGAAGATATTTTCACAAGATTGGATATACCGACGCGATCGACACAATCAACGTCTCGAATTCGACCGGTAAGCGGTCTTCACGCTGCGTAAACCAAGTCCATGATAAATCATTTCGATCGGACCAATTCCATAAGCCAATGGAAAACGTGCTTGTTGCCGCCCTTCGTAATAAAGAACAAACAATATATCCTCATCTTCTTCATCGACTGTTTGTTCTTCATTGTCGACGACGATTCGCCATCATCACCGCCGTCAACGATCGCGTCACCACTTCGCGCACATGTTGCGGCACTTCGAGGTGTATCTTGCAAACCAATCATATGCTCCAAATTGTTGTGTGAATGACTCATCTAGAGATGAGTATTGTGAAGTGTAGTCATCTGTTGGATCACGTGATTGCTCGAATTGTTGCATCTATGCTTGTGTTCGGTTGGGAGCGACGCTCCAGATTTCACATACACTCGGTTGGGCATAAACCTCGCACAATCGAGCTAGGCGATCATCGGTAGTCAAAAGTGATTTGATAAGTCTACCACTTGAGATCTCGATATATAATATATTTGGTAGTCAAAAGAATTTGCTCCCAGAAGGGAATTAATGCTTTCTATTAACTCCCAAATAAGTACATTATCAGTCCGAACATAGGTATATGATGATGCACCGCCGCAGTAGTTCAAACAATCATCCCAACATCATCCATATCTAATGATAATATTCTTCCACTCCGTCATCTAATTAAATCCTACAAATGCACAATAATTAATTAAAAATTCATCTAGCATTAATTATAAAATAAATATCTAAACTAAATAATACAAATTAAATATAAAAATAATAACATTGATCACGAATGTTTAATAATAAGAACAATAAATTATAATTCATCGCCTCAATTCACCTAAACTTTGAAGGAATCGACAAAAAATATTATAAACTAAACTAAACTAAATGAAAAATTCAATAATGAACGTGTATAAATCATGATTCACCTAAACTAAATCAAATAATAATTCACCTAAACTAAATAAATAATACAAATGCACAATAATAAACGTGTATAAATCATCTAACGTTAAGTATAAAACAAATCTCTAAACTAAATAATAATTAAATATTATAATTCATCTGGGACTGATTTAAACCATAATTCACCTAAACTAAATTAAATAATAATTCACCTAAACTAAACTAAATATTATAAACTAAACTAAACTAAATGAAAACTCAACCGCATTGGGACGTATTTATAATAATTAAACTAAACTAAACTAAACTAAACTAAACTAAACTAAATTAAACTGCAAAACTATAATTTAATTCAACTGCAAAACTAAACTAAACTAAATAATAATTAAATATTATAATTTAATTCAACTGCATTGGGACGTATTTAATTCATCTAAAAATTCATAATACACAATAAATCATACAAATGCACAATGGTTAATTAATTATTCATCTAACAATAATTATACGATGCCCCTAAAGAATTATTGATTGAAATTAATTAAAAATTCACCTAAATTCATCTAATAATATTTAAGGAATCATATATATAACAAATACACCAAAATATTGAAATTATCTTTTATGATCCGTTGAGTGAGAGCGACGATATTTGATAGAGAAAAACGATTGCAAGTATAGATATGCGCAAGATGAAAGTGAGTGCTTCAGTGAACGAAAGGAAAGAATGAATTATATAAGTAGAAGTCCGATCAAAATTTTACTGCACAAATTCATGTCATTAATGGTGAAGTTAATTCACTGCAAAAATTCATGTCTATTAAATATGAAGTTGTTGGTTTATTTAATTTTCATCAAGATTCAAATTCACCGTAACGATAATTTATTTCGATGGTCTTCGTATTTTGTTGAATTTTACAATAAAAAATAAAATGTAATTAACTAATTAATTAATTATAAGGTAACTCACGAAAAAATCAAGCAATTATAGGATTGCAATTTATAATTAATTAATAATAAATCGATATTCACAAAAGCAGAAGATCAAAAGCATAATCAAGATAAGCGGCGGAGACTTTCGGAAAAATAGGTTGGCCGACGGAGTGTCATCGAGAGGTTAGCCGCGTTGAGTGCTCAACGGCGGCTAACCGCCTCCGGCACTTCGTCACGGCCAACCTATTTTTCCGAAAGTCACCATCATTTTATGCGTGTTTGTGGTTTTTTATTTTTTTAAACATGTTAAAATAAATTATTACCCGGCGGCCAACCCCCTAAACCCGACGGTCAACCCTAAACCCGGCGACCAACATTTTTAGCCTTATAATTAAATACATGATTTTGTAATTTTCGAATCAATTTTACAGAATTTATATTATTAATTAAATCGATAGTTTGAGCCTTTTAATTTAATAACTTTAATTTGTACAGAATTATAAAAAAGTAAAAATTGATAACAACATGTCAGTTTTTAAATCAATCATATCAAATTTTTGTGTTTTTAACTAAAATTACTGTTTTGTTTTTGTGATATAATATTATGTGATATTTGAAATGATTATATTAAATTCTGTGCAAAATGTTTCAAAATATATTTAGAAAAAGATTTAGGTATAAACTGCACTCATTTTTTCAAATGAATATACACGATATCCATTTTTTTAAAAATGGACATTCATGAATATTTCCACATCCATTAATACGGGGAAGAAAAAAGTAGAGGATCTAAAACAAATCGAAATTAATTCTCACCTATTTTATGGACACGTCAACATCTCTAAGCCGATTCAATAACTCGTGTCACTCTCAACACAGCTCTCTCTCTCTCTCTCTCTCTCTCTCTGCTTCTTAGCTGAATCTATTTTAGATCTCTGCGAGTAGGTGCTACAGCGGTGATGGCGGAACAGGAATTGCGCCGTCGGAGGCGGCGGAGTGCGGGAGGCCGCGGCCGCGGCTGCTGCTACTGCAGTTGTTGCTTGGCTCTGGTTGTTGTGGCGTTGTCGTTGCTGCTGAACTACTATTTGTGCTATTCAGGCTTTTTGGCGACTGCGGAAAGGGAAAATTTGGATTCATCGTCTACTTTTTGAAGGAAAACAACCTGAATTTCCTCGCTGCCCTGAATTTCGCCGTCTATAGCGATGCTGGCAGTTTTCATTGGCCACAACCTCGAGATTTGGTTGGTTTGATCTGAGTTTATTTTATGTCGGATGGTGAAATTGAAGTTAATTTTGTGGTGGAAATCGAGTGTTTTTCCGCGATTTCTGTTTCAGTCTCCGAATATTACAAATTTCTTAAGAATTTGAGCACCTAACTTGTCATAATAGTCGATTTTTGGTGGACAATGCTTATAATTGAGGAATTAGTGTGATATGCGTGTGAAGATGAAGTTAGGATTTGGTTCATGTATATTGAAGGTGAAATTGATTTGAATAATGAGTGAAGTTGGTTTAGAGAGTGAAGTTGGTTTAGAGTTGGCCATCGCTGCTTCTGTAGCAAATTGGTTTATTGAATTCTTGTTTCTTCTTTCGTTCTAAAAATAAAGTATTCTGTATACAATGTATTTACATTTTCACATGTATTCTGTAGGCGTTATAATATCTTTTACGTATTTCTTTTAGTTTTTTAAATATTTCTTTTAAATTGGGGTTAATTGCCAGTAAATATCAAACCATATCAAATTTTAGTATCTTAATTTTGAATTTGACCCTAGTCCAAAATTTGCTGCCAATAACTCAATTTATTTGAGTCAGATTAGCAATCTGAAGCTGCCATTGAAACCTCTCATTGATAGTGTATCATTAAAAACTATTGTTGACAACTTTCCAATGATATCTTTGGATTGTCCATTGGACTCCAAAAATCAAGTTATGTGTTAGCAAACTTTGAATTCAGACCAAATTTCAGAATTTAAAAAGTGTATGAATTGATTTTTTGATCAAGAATTTTTATTTGATTTAAAACCAAAATATAGTTATAGTTTGTGTATTTACGAACAATTAATGTTTTTAGTTATATATGAAGAATGAAGAATATCAGTCATTGGTTATATACTTATATATTATCATGAATATCAAGTTTGAACGCTGTCTGGTATTAAACCGTAAATTTGTCATAAAAAATTGATTCAGTTAGATACCAATTAATAAATTAACTTTTGTTGGGCCTGTATAATCCTGGGCTTTAATCTTGTACATATTGGATCAAAATTTATGGCGTTTTTCGTGAACTTATTGAGAGATTTTGTGGGGTTTGTACAATGAATTCTGGGCTTAAATTCAGCCCACACACCATAATGTGATGAAGGAAGTCGTTTGTTTTAACCGACGGCGACTATAAATAAAAAGGAAAAGAACAATCGATTTATGCCGTCGACATAATAGAATTAATCAAGCATCAAATTACAAGTTCAATGAATCTTTAATCTTTGTCGAAATATAATAAAATTCAGCTGGTGAAACCATATCTAAAAGTAATTTTACTAATGTAGTAATATAATATTCTATCAAGTGTTAATGTGGAAAAATACCCACATTCATAACTTATAAACTAAACCTACTTACGAATATCAAATTTACTCAATGTTAGATGAAGAGACTAAAATAGCCTTGAATTTGAATTGGATCTTGTTAAAGTTTTTCACTGCACATTAGAGTACTACATCATACCATATACTGGCAATCAAGGTCCTTAATTTTTAGAATTAGCCTTGAATTTGAATTGGATCTTGTTAAAGTTTTTCACTGCACATTAGAGTACTACATCATACCATATACTGGCAATCAAGGTCCTTAATTTTTAGAATTATTATCGATTTATAATCCTAATTTTGGCGTGTTTTCCAAAAATGTCACTATCTTCAAAATATGCAATAAAAAACCTTAACATTTCAACATTATTTCGCAGATATGATTGTATCAAAATTCAGCCATTGAATTTCTAATTTGACTGCCGAATTAGTCTCTCGTGTAAATTCATTTTTAAATGGGATACACAATTCACATGTGGGACTTCATTGTCATCGTCAGAAATCCGATGCCTCAATTCTGATCCGATGGCAATTTTCAAAAAATATGTTGATACAAAACATGTCGATTAAGTTCATATCATAAATAGTAACTCTTATTTCTGTCGTATCATATCTGTATTCCATGTTTCCTTTCATTAGTATACATAATATTTACTATACAATAATATTATAGTCAATGTAGTGTGAATTGACAAATCAAATAGAAATGTCCTATTGTATTATTAGGTTAAAAGTGTGAATTAAGTGTGCCTAACTTGTGTGCAACTAAGATGGTGTTTGGTTGAGCTTATAAGTTTCCAAAACAATTTTATAAACTGCTTTTTAAAACGAAAAACGGTTTATAAACTGTTTTAGGGAGCTTATAAGCTCAACCAAACATCCTCTAAATCCTCGTAGGCTTTTGACTTAACTGGAACCGCAGGTAACCAAAAATGCAAGAACTACTATTTAATTTTCAACTAATTACAGTCATATGAGCAGAAGCACGACATTAATTAACACCAACTTCTTCACTTCCCTAGAAAATTTTATATAGGTATATGTGTATCTTTTTAAAGTTGGTCGTATCGTATATTTTAGTGAAAAATGAGCAAAAATGCAAATTCGGTTATTCCACATAAATTTAGACAAGTGGTCTTACGATATTAATGAGATTTAAATATATGGGCATGGTGAATGAAGTATACATAAAACAATGAATAATTGTGATTAATTAAGAGTTGAAAGTGAGGTGAGATGGGCAGTCATGTTACACGTTAGGTGACTTAACAACTACCTTTACTTCACTTGTAAACCCTCCTTTCCCTTTCCTCTTTCCTTTTTTTTCCATTACAAAAACAGCAGTCGGATTTTCTCTTTCTTTGAAACCTCAGCGCATCAGTAGACATCGTAACATCAGCACACCTCGTACAGATATAACCAAATGCGAGACTGAAACACGAGGATTACATAATTCATAGAGATATGAGATGAAACAGATGCTGAATTTAAGCACCACACTCATTTCCCTTCTCACCCAAGTCAAAATAATTACATCACGATTATTTTTGGAGCTGCAACATAAATCTACTAGTAGCTAAAGCAAAAGCTGCAAGTTAGACAAAATTGAACAACAATGTGCTTGTAAAAGCTGCAAGAAATGCAAAATTCTTCGTTACGCAATGGCCAGCATAAACACTTTAGTAGTAACATTTGGTGATGAAAGACAAAAATGAATGAATCTATACATTTCATCTCTTTCAAAAAGCCAAAAAAGCAAATGTATGTAAGAGCACGATCATCATCATCATCATCATCACCATCATCAGCTGGAGAGGAGGCCGAGCAGCGGCTCGCGTGTGGCCCCAATCCACCACGGCTTCAACTCACTGCAGTCTTCCTCGAGTGGAGCAGGCAAGTTGAGATCAAGAAAATCGCCAACTTGTGGGATTCGTCTCTCAACACCACTAATAGGAGCATCATCCTTGGTGTTCTTGGCCCGATCACTGACCAAATGCGATCTTTTGTGGCCACCCAGAGCTTGCCCTGATGGGAAGATCTTGAAGCAAATTGGGCATTCATGATCTTTACTTTTCTTGCATTCTTCAAGATTTTGAGCTAGTTTTGGTGGAGGAGGAATTGTTGTTGGAGCACAGCAGCCCTTGAATTTCTTGTGGCTTGCTCTGTGTCCACCCAGGGCTTGGTATGAGGGGAAGGCCTTGTTGCAAATCATGCACCTAAACTTGCAGTCTGGAGGCGAATCCAGCTCGGATTCGTTTCCGTCACTGCACTTGTGTTTGTTCTTGTTCTTGTTCATGTTCTCGTCATTATTCTGATCTGGTCCAAATGGCCCATTTCTCCTGACCAGAGTTCTGGGAGAATTAACCTCGGACTCGCTGCATCCGTTGGATTTCAACCTCTTTTTGGGGGCCCTAGATTCTCTCATCTTGTTATTGGACTCAAAACTGTTGTTGGGGGATTGGAGGGAAGAATTCATGCAATCCATGGAGAGCAGTATGAGGCTGAGGGCCACCTCCTCCTGCTCGGAGGCGCTGCAGGGTGAGAGATCAGAATAGGAATTCGTGTACCTTTTAGCCCTGTGGGACCGCTTCTTCCTGCAAAATGCTGCTGCTTCATCGCTCGAGCTCTGCCACGAATCTTCCTCAGCCGAGTGGGATTTTATGTGGCCAAACAGGGCTTTCCAAGATTGGAAAGTCTTGCCACATTCCTTGCACACCTTGTTTCGATCCTCGTCTTCGGAATTCTTGGTGAGTGGAGGGAGCTTCTTCTCCGTTGATGAAATGTTGATCAAGTGAGACCTCATGTGGCCTCCCAGTGACCTGCCGCAGGAAATATTTTGCTGCAGAATTTGCACTTGTGTTTTGATTTTGATCAACTTCCATAACTATTTTTACAAAATTATCAAGGAGAGGCTAATCACTATATTGGGATCAAAGGCTCAAGATTTCATGAAATTCTTGAAGCAAAGCAAGATCTGATGAACAAGAAAAGTTATTTATTAAAGAAAGTGAGCTAGTCAGCAACCAAGCAAACTCTCTCTCTCTCTCGCTCTTACTAGAAGTAGAAGTAGCTATAGGGTAGTTGAAGAAAATATCAAATCTGAAAGGAAGGGTCGGTTCCTTTGTTGCTAATGATGGCAATCAACAAAGCCACCACTACCATTAAACAAGACAACTTTTAAGTGAAATTAAACAATTCTTTTCAACAAGGAGAATTCATGCATGGAAACTAAGACAAAGAAAACACTTGAATTATGTAAATTATATATCACATATTCTGATTTTACCAACACTTATCCTGTATAATATTAGAGCAAAAGATGAATTTAGGAATTTGACACAATAAAAAGAAATGGAAACAAAGGAAAGAAAAGATAGGACTGTACTCCAACTACGAATCATACGCCACCACAATCCAAGGGCAGTTAATTTTCTAGTGGAGTTAGTCCGACGACTAGAGACAGAGGGAGAGAGAGAATAAATTCTTGAAATTAATTATGTTATAATAAATTGATAGGTAATGGTAATTAAAAAGTATTATTTTCTTTGTCTTGGTAATAAGGAAAAGGGCACTAGCAAATGAGAGATGGAAAATTGAGTGCTTGTCTTTGGAAGTTATGATGTTGGACTTTTTTGTTCCAAATTTACCTGCTTTAACCAATTGAAATTTAAACCGTAGGCATTGTTGGACTTTTTCTATATGTGCTTTGTTGTAGTTTTGCACAATGTAGGATGCCTCCATTTTTAGTTGTCAACAAAGCTTGCCACTTCACAAATATAATTTTATTACTGAAATCATTTAGGTTTAACTCTAACATCATGTTCATATGTTTGTATATATATAAGTGGACGTTAGTGTGAGAATTATTTGTATCGTGATAATGTGATAACTAAAATATGATAAATTTGTTGTGAAAGTTGATGAATTCATCGGAAAGTTACTAGATAAAAAATAGAATTTTCGTCCTCATGGGATTCGAATCGAGGCGAAGATTCCAAATGTTGTGGACTCAGAAACCTTTTTAACGGATTCATCAATTTTTACGACGAATTCATTTGATTTTTACTTTCACACTTTAAAATGATTCTTATTTCAGTCTATCTATCTATCTATCTATCTATCTATCTATACATTAGCTTTAATTATAGTTTATATTCCCAATTTTAGAGTGTGTTTTTCAAAAATGATAGGAACTTCACTTATTTCTAAAACCTCAAACTTGCGAAAGTTTTGATTTTATCCGCAACTAAGTATTCAACGTCGTAAAGCTGAACAAGCTCGCCAGATTCTCTCGTAGAATATACGATATCGACATCTAAGGTCGATTTAACACGTGGAATATACAACATTGCATACAAAATCTACGAACTGATTCAACTTTTCTACATCGGATTATAGGCCGATCAAACTTCAAACTTTCTGCAAAGTTTGAGATTTGTAAAAAAAGTTGAAGGGTAATGCTTGTAAAAAAATATTTGTAAAAAACTTCAAACTATAATTAACTCACTTTGATTTATTTTGGTGACGGGTAATGCTTTCTACTGTTTTATGTAATAATGAAACATTGAGCTAGAGAGTGAGTGTTCATATCTAAATTGCCCCTTTTCATGTAATTTTTCAACTTGATAAATCGTTGGACTTGTACGATATAAGTGTGTTCCGATTTAAGAGAATATGATTTAGTTTCAATACTTGGATATTACAAAACCGATCGAGATTCGTGATTTTTTGAGCAAGTGACCTTTTAATAAACTACTTTGATTTTTTATGTTCTCTCATATCGTTTGCTATTAATTTTCTGAAGAAATTGATAAATTGAGCAGTAATATATAATGCAAGCCCCCCAGTTTGATTCTTATTTGAACAATAAAACCAAACACAAATAAAAATAAATGGAGGAATATAATATGTAGAAGTCAATACTTCACAAAGCCGGACTACTGAGAGATGCAATCTAAAATGACAAGTAACCCTTCTTGCAATTATTTTTCCTCTTCCTATTTCCCATTTAAAAAAATATAAAAATAATTATATATATAAATGAATCAAACTGCTAGAACTTCTAAAAAAGCACGAGACAAGATGATGTAGGATCAATATCGAAATTTTTACTGAAGTGGGATCAATTTCAAGTTTGGCCAAAATCACTTCAGAAGTGTCCGACTACAATATCTACATATAACCTAATAATTAATTCATTAGAAGAATAAACAATCACAAAAGTTAATAATAAAAATTAGTAAATAATCCTCAATACAACATGCCACTAATGTGATTTGCTGAATGAATTGCTCCGCTGTTGGTGCATTAATGCCGGCCTTTTTCGGCCGGCTATGTATAATTAATTATTATCTCATTGCAAAAATCGCTTAATTAATTATAATGTATAAGGTTAAATTATTTTTTCTCCCTTCTCCCTCATGATATGATATCCTCTTCTTTAGCCAACATTTTATTCCAAGATTTAGCTGTACTTTGTCTAGATGCTCCCAATCCTTTGTTCTGTTTTTGCATATTGAATCTAGGAAACATCCCTAAATAATTTATTATTTCCCAAACATTTTTGATTGATTTCCTTTGAGCAAGAAGCATGTGCATGCACATTGTGTTCCCAACAATTGATATGTTGTGATTGGTTTATGGAATCTTGGTTTTGAAAGAAATTAAACATCTAATTTTCAGTCTAGAGGGTACTTTAGTTCTTTTTTCGAAAAAAATATTTCTATTTTCTGAAATATAAATTTAAAGTCTTTTACTTTTCAAGAAGGGAAGTAGTCTATTCAAGGATTTAGCTATGAAATAACTCGATATTTTCTAAATAGTGTGTAAATACGTAATAATAATATTATTCTTTTTCTTCTCAATCTTACAAGATAATGAATATGTATAGTGGAATTCAAAGACACCATCTTAGAGCAGTGGACTAGAAATAATACTACCATATAGTGTGACAACAGTTTTTTTCTTCTTCTTCTTCTTTTATGAGTGAGTCACGATATTCAGTTGCACCTTTCACCCAACTTTGAGGACCACACCACAACATTAGGTTATCTACATGACTGCGTCACAATCAAAATGTGATATAATACCACGTAGGGGCAGATCTGTCTTTTCAAACAATGACTAACAGCACATCTCAATAATATTATTGACCTATAAACAGACATTTATTGGCATCCACCTTTAAGTTTGGACCTAATATTTTACTAGAATGCATCCAAAAATTTCAAGTTGACATGAGCTCAACCCTACGAATCACCCCTCAACTAATTGTAAGCACTAAAGAGAGACTATCAATTGAGCAACGTTTATGGAACCGGATTGAAGCAACCATTTTAACCTATAAAGAGTTTTGATCATGTGATTTCTTGTTTTTCATTAATATTTATAATAATTTTTGTTTTGGGACATTATAGGTGCGTATATTAGGCCGTCTCGAGGCGGCGGCATGATGACGATGCGCCCATCATTTAGGGCTCAAAATTTTATATATCCTCTTATATTAATATAAATATTCATTTAAAAAATAAAATATTCTATGACCCAAAATTTTGTTATAAACTTTTGGGGCCCAAAATTTGTAAAAAACATAATTATTTTATAATGATATATTGTGCATCTTTTAGATATATTCAATTGTATCTATATTGTGAAAAAGTTATTTTGTTGTTTACTAGGACCCATTATTTATCAGGACCAGCTGTATATATATAGATCCAAGAAAAATATTATAGACACTTCTTATTATAGGTGCACGTGATGATATTTTTACATCAAAGAGAATTGTTGAAGCTATACTCAGTGATAGATGATTTTTGCATCTCAACATTTGAATTCACAAAATAAAAATTGCCTTTAATTATGAGTAAAGTTGAGAATTTCCATAAAATGATGCTCCACTTCACAATCACAAGAAATCATCTGGCATTAGCCTTATTCTCATCAGCGCCTCAAAAATATAAACGATATACTAAAAAGAAAAAGAAAAAACTAGATACACATAATATATTAAGATGCTTCATTTTTTAGCTGTGTTTCTCAAACTCTCCCCCCATTTTAACACAATTAAGACTTATTCCTAACATCACTAGTAAAGATGGATTACTGTATACTCACTCCATTCTTTTTTAAATGTCTCATGCCGTCAAATTGTATAAACCAAAGAAGTAGGTAAATTTACATTTGTAACCTCATTAATTACCATGATAAATTCATTCATACAACTAATTATCAAATTCCAAGAGTATTTAATAAGAATACATAGGAAATATCGTAATTTTACTCTCAAAGTACGAAATATGATATTTTTTAAAAAAACAAGAAAAAATTGCTAATAAAACGATTAAAAAGGAACGAAATGAATAACTTTCAATGTAATAGGTAGGGAAATATAAGATGCTTCGTTTTGCTTGTTTCGAGAGATCTATCAATAAAATCTCTCTCTTTTCTCATGATTTTTATTTTTGAAGTGTGGATTCTCATCGTGAATTAACGTAAATGTGTAAAAGCCCAATTACCTTTATCATTTTATGAAGCATTTAATTGGCCCGCAATTACTATCATTTAAGCATGAAGTCACGTCTCAACTCTTTAAGTATAGAATACTTTAATTAACCTAAAAATAATATAAAATGCAAAATCCCTTTTTTTCTTGTGAAGAGGAAACTCACACGCCATCCAAAGGTTCCATTTACGTGCAATAGTCCGTAAGAGGCATCAGATGAATAAAGTATATAAGAAAAGTTTAGTATTAGAAGCTCAACATAGAGGACTTTCGTCAAATTCAAACTTAAGCATCACATCCAATGTTAATTTGCTATATTTTGGGTGAAATATTTATAGTAAAAACTCAGTACAAATGCAATATACTTTTATTATGATGTAAATTAGCGAAGATTAAGAGAATAAAAGAAAAGGTTAACGTGACAAAAAAATAATCCAATTTAGACACGAAGCTTTTAACCTTTATAAATGTGTAATTAATTAGTAATTAGAAGCAGAAAATAAATGGAAAAGTGGTTTTAACCTCAACTGCTCCTACAATCTTTAATCCCAAGTCAAAGGGAAAAGTTCCAAGCATGCTCTCTTTCGCACCAAACTAAAGGTGTTACGATTAATGAAATCACAAACAAACTTCAACAGATCAAGCTTTAAACACTGCTCTATACATACTAACCCACACCATTAGTTATAAAAAAGTAATTAATGCTTTAATTATGTAGACAGTGTATTCGCCCACTTGAGATCCGATATCCTACAATTGGTATACTAGTAAGACACGATGACACACACAAAATTATGGGACTCTGGGTGATCACATCTGCTTCTTCCCTGCTTCAGCAACGTCTAAATATATATACATAGAAAAATGCCATTAAATATGTATATACAATGAAATAAATGTGTTTATAAAGACACGAACATGTTTATTTTGTAGAGTGTAATATTTTTTTAATGATAATCGCAAATCATATAAAATTAATGATGCAGATTTATTTTTTACTTGTATGATACAAACTATCATTACCTAAAGGTATAGAGGGATCTTTCTTTTTCCTCTTATATTCATGATGTACTATGTTGATGCATGAACTAACTATCTATATATTGATATACCTTGAAACTATCTCCCGCTTCGAATAGTTAGTCGGGTGTCCGGGGGTGGAGACGCCCCCGTCCCGACGATATGCAGTATTGGGCCTTAATACTTGTATTGGTGGCCAATGGTGTATTCTCAAGTCTTATATATAGTGCCTTTGAGAACTATAATTGTATTCGGAAAACACTAACAACCTAATAAAATGTGTTCTCCTTTTCTCGCCGTGGACGTAGCCAACTCATTGTTGGTGAACCACGTAAATCTGTGTTTTCTTTATGTTTCTGTTTCTTAATTGCTCAATAATCCTAATCCGTTACAACACTATCACACACACATAATTTGGAACAAGAAAAAGAAAAGCCAAATAAACATATTACACACACACATTCATTGTGATGGTAAATTTAATGGGTTCCTTTATTGGTGGTAATGATGCATGTGTTAGAGAGCAACTACTCAGCAGTATATGCTTAAGGAACACTCAAAAGGGTCAATGTTAAACTGAAATAAAATATACTAAACTTTCTATTTTAAAAAACTATTTGGTAGTGGGACCCATATTTCTTGGCTGCTCGTTTTGTATATCATGGACTCATGGTTTTTCGAGAGCACCCTCAGCACGATAATTTCTGACTTTTGTTTGTTATATAATAATTAGCTCTCTTTTTTCACTAAACTGAGTCAATATTGCTTCGCCTGCATGCATATGTGTCGTTTGATAGATGCAAGTTTTGATTTTAGACACTTGTCTGATCAATTTTGAACTCATATCTCATTTCAATATTTGATTTTGTTGGGTGTGGTGTGCAACCCAATCCACATCGAAGATAGAAGAAAAAATTGTCTTCTATATATTAAGAAATCCACCACCAATTAGTATGAGGCATTTTGGGGGTTGAGCCCAAAAACAAATTAATCCGTGCGGGCTTTTGGCCCAAAACGGACAATATCATACTAATTGGACGGAGTGGTGGCGGTAGCAGTTCCTAACAGTGGTATCAGAGCCGACGGTTCGGCTGGGCCCAATACGTGGGCGGGACGAGGCTGCATTCCGATGTGGAGGAGTACCCCCAGTGAACTCACGATTGAATCCGGTGGTTCCTTGTGTCGAAAGTCTTCCTGCAAGAGTGGTCAGGCGGCGAGTCCCGTTTGGTGGTAACGGCGGTGCAAGAGGTTCGGATTATCGTTCGAGGGGAGGACAATGATGTGGTCCTTGGTTTGAGGGGAGGATTGTTGGGTGTGGTATGCAACTAAATCCCACATCGAAGATAGAAGGAAAAATTGTCTTCTATATATTAAGAAACCCACCACCAATTAGTATGAGGTATTTTGGGGTTGAGCTCAAAACAAATCCGCGGACTTTTTACCAAATGACAATATCATACTAATTGGACGGAGTGGTGGCGGTAGCAATTCTAACAGATTATTAAATACTATCATAATTTACAAAGTTTCAATATGATTCTGATTTGGCTTGTCTTGAGTCCAACTCAGTTTGGACTTCAAATTTTAAGTTCAATGGGTTTGTGTAAGATGGTCTACTGATTAAGATTGATCAGATGTGTCATAATCCAATTATTTGTTCAGTTCTCAGACAGAAAACTAAATTGACTTCGTGTAGGAGTAGTGATCCACAATTTCATGAAGATGTAATGAGACGTAAAAATTTCTAGTTTTTTTTTTTTTAAAATAGAAATCGAAAGATTTTTCGTCCGTGTGTTGACTAAGAGGGTGTTTGGATTAATTATAAAATTTGTTTTTAAACTTGAAAAACGATTTATAAATTGTTTTGGGAGCTTATAAGTTCAGCCAAACACCCTAAATATGTGGAGAAAGCACATTTGTAATGGTGAGCATGAACATGAAATGCTGCCCTTTATTGGTCCTTAACTTCTAGAAAAACATACCCCCGGCGCCCCCTCTCCTCATCCATTTTGCATCACACTGATGCATCTTATATATAATATATCCTACAGGCTAAATGATTTGTAGGCTATTAATAACACAAAACGTGGATTTAACAGCCAAAGATCACAAAAAGTAGTGACTAAGTTTTTCATAAATTATATATATATATATATATATATAGAGGATGGATCACGTGAGAATGCAAATATTAGTGAAAAAATAAGAATCAAAGATTCAACGTATAAAATTGTTGCACTAAATGTATAAATTTGTTGCATCAAATTTAACATATAAAGTGTAGACTTAATATAAAGTTGTTGCACGTAATTTGGTGCAACAAATTTATACATTTAGTGCAACAACTTTATCGTTAAATCTTCGATTCTTATTTCTCACCAATATTTGCATTCTCACGTAACCATAGAGAGAGGATGGATCGGTAAGAATGAATTTTTTGTAAGAAATAAGAATAAATCTAAACCATTGAATTTAATAAATCAATAGACAAGATTTATTTCCGTTGTGCTACAAACTATAACTATATGTTCTATGAAAAAAATTCGTGTTTTAATTAAAGGTTAAATAAGTAATTGCATCTTTAAGAATCAGTTTTTCCTTATTTTTAGGCAAAACACGATTTGTATACTTATATATAGGAATTGTTGTAACTTATCATTTAAATCATTATCTTCAACATTATTTATGTTTCAATACTTAATATATACAAAATTATTTGTGATTCAAGATAGCAAATCCATGGAAAACTTAAGTAAATAATATATATATTAATTCATACGTGTGGTCCAATATATAGCATCGGTATAATAGTTTCATAGCATATTTTAATTACTTGTTGCACATACCACTAAAATTTGTGGATTTTCGTTTTATTCAACTTGAATTTTTTACGTTTGTGCATTTTAATAAATTAAGGTTTTGGTGGTAAACATATAAATACAAAATGCTATAAAAAGTTAATATATGCTACTAATGAAATATATATATATAAAAGTTTGAATAACAATTTATCATTATGTATTATATATATTTGTGATATGTTACCAAATAACAAGTGCTATAGAAAATTACATTTATGCAAGTTTTAAGAAATATATATGTAGTACAAACTCGCGTTTTATGCAATGTATTTGTAAGAATATACTACACAGAGTCATATATTCAATAAGGTTATGCAATGTATTTGTAAGAATATGCTACGTGATGTATTATTTATGCTACATAGTTAATGTGAAACTAGAGATGTGCAAGCATATTTCGAATCCCTACAATTAAGGGATATGGTTTTCGGACGATGAACAAGAATAATCGAATGCTAAGGAAAATGGAAGATGGTGATATAATTTTTATTCTATATTCCCTATTATACCCTTATACGAATTTATAAAAAAATAATAATTAAAAATTAGTTAATATATTACTTTTAATCGAACCATTGATTTGAGAAAATGTATAGATGTGATATATTCTTATTTCTTACACTTATTTCCATTCTCACAGAATATCATATATATATATATATATATATATATATATATATATATATATATATATATATATGAATTGATTTATGTATATATAATCCTTAATATATATAAATGAGAACAAAACATGTCTATTAGATTTGAAAATCTAATAGTTAGTGTGCATTTGGATTAGTTATATGCATATTTCTGTATATAATTGTGTTTTTGTACATCTACGTTATAATTTATCTATTGAATATGAAACGTCCATATTGATTTATCAAAATTGATATTTGTCCTTATATTTACACTATAAGTAATGTTCACACGATAATCATTCTCATATAAATAAGAATATCATTCGACTCCATCATTAATTAATAAAATTGTAAGAGTTGATTCGTACTTTTACTTGAACATCTAATATTTTACGGGCTAAATATCATCAAGTTGACTTGCAAATTTTGTGTATACAGATAATATAACTAATCTAGTTATTGTGATTACCATTATAAAAGTATGTATTCTTACATATATTTATATTCTATAAACTATAATAACCTTACTTTAGATTTTAAGTATAGTGTAGTAAGTTAGTATGCATATATTTGAGTTTTATTTGTTCAATGTAAGATAAATATTCTAAAATTAATATATATATATATATATATATATATATATATATAGAGAGAGAGAGAGAGAGAGAGTTGAGTTAAAATTTTATATATAAAACTAATGCACCCTTAAGTTCTAGTAAAGATAACATTATTCATCAATATTTCGTAGTAAGAATAACTTTATACATAAAGTACATTGTTTTTAGGTTTTACTAAAATAGATTTTATTAGATCTCTTCACACACACACACACATATATATATATATATATATATATATATATATATATGGAAGGGTTAACGTGAGAACCACTTTTATCGTGAACGAGAGAAAAAATGATGAATTCATCAGAAAGTTGATGAATCCATGAAAGTTATCGAATCCAAAAATAGAATTTTCGCCTCCATGGGATTCGAACCCCGGTGAAAAATTCGAATTTTGAATTCAAGAATTTCTCAACAGATTCATCAACTTTCATAATAATTCATTTGGTTCTTAGTTTTAGGATAAAATGGTTCTCATTGAACCTAACTATATATATATATATATATATAGTAAGACTCAAATAAGAGCCATTTCAACGTGAAAATAAGAACAACGAAAATTCGTTATGAACAAGATGAATTTGTTATGAAGGTTAATGTATCAGTTAGGAAAGTTACTGAATCCAAATATTTGAAATTTTCACCCAGGTTCGAATCTCATGAGGGACAAAAATTCTATTTTTTTCGACTGATAACTTTCCAACGGATTCATCAAATTTCACATTGAATTATCATTTTTGGTTCTCACGTTTTCACGATAAAATGGTTCTCACATTAAGCCTCTCATATACATAGAGAGTTAAGTTCAAATGAGAACCATTTGTTCCTAAAAACTAAGAACCAAATAAATTTGTTATGAAAGTTGATGAATCTGTTGACAAAATTAATAAATCCAAAAGTTTAGATTTTTTCACTCGAGTTCGAACCCATGAGGGATGAAAATTTTATTTTTTTGAATTCATTAACTTTCACGACGGATTCATCAAGTTTCACAACAAATTCATCATGTTATCACGATAAAAATGATTTTTACATTAACTTATATATATATTAAATTGATAAACCGTTTACTTATATACAAATATGAGTAGCAATTGTGAAGAGAGACAATTAGTTGGGACTAGAAAGTTGTAAGAGCTCTCTTAAGGATATTTCTTTCTTTCATTCCTTTCTTTTTCGAGACAAGGATATCTCTTTTTGTCTTTTTAATTTCATAAAAATATGCAATCGCTATTTTCGGTATGTATTGAATAAATTTATATTCATGTGCAATTTCTACAAACCAAATGGGACAGATGAACCATACTTAAAAAATTAGATGTGATAGACATTGGATAAGTCCACATTCATGCCCAATACTTACAAACCACACAAGGACGAACAAATCACATTTAAAAACCAGATATGATAGACAAACTTATAGAAATTTTTAGTGGAATTCGAACCTATAACATTCAGCCATAAGACTACTCACTCAGCCACAATATCATCCCAAAATAATAGCTTTTGCTGTGGAGTTTATCATCTCTGAAGTCTAGACCAATAATATTAATCCACGTTGTTAATACTTGAATTCCATTTGGATTGTAAATTACAACTCACTTCAGTTTTACCACCGGAATATGATATAATTTAGCTAGTAGTTGTTAAACTTTTATATTGGTTACAAAATACAACTTATAATGGCTTAACAAAATAAATCTCAACAGGAAAACGGAAACTGAAAAGAAAATGATTTAGACATTTAGTGGTCGGGCAAATATAATGGAAAAGGGGAAAATATGCAATATGACTCATTTACCCTTTACATACAACAATTTATTTAATGCATTTAAGTATCATTTTGAACCCTATACTCAGCTTTAAAAAAAATGTCTCAAACTATATTTATTTAAAAATACCATCTACCAGTGTTGTATCAAAAAAATCCCACATCCATTCTCCAACCTTGAAATCTTGATAGCCCATCGGATACAGCATAAAAAGTCAAAAATATAATAATATAGATGCCACGTGGAATTTCCATGTATATTGGGCGAGTCACATCAAAATTCAAGGTCAAAAAATGGACGCAAGATATTTTTAACATAATGTTGATAGTTAGTGGTTTAAATAAATATTTTTGATAATTCGAGATATTTTTTATAAAACAGTATAGTTTGAAGTTTAAAGTGATATTTACCCTAATAATGTTACAAATTCGGGTACTCACGATACATAATCGCCAAGTGGCATGGACAGAAACGCCAGTTATATATTACAAGGAAACAATGGGGGAGCTATACAGAAACTGTACGCCACTTTTAACATTAATTTATCATCTTGCTCTCAACTCCAATTTCCATGTCTTAACCAAATGCAAATAAACCCAATCGGATCACTATATATCTTGAAACATAAGGAGGGAAGGGGCGGGGAGGCAATTATGACTTAAATAATGGTATAACAAAAAAAGCAACTACAGCCTACAGGAGTATAGAAGACTAACAATATTTGCAGCAGCAGCAACTAGCAAGCATCTCATAGATCGACACCCTCATCGAGGCCTTTGGAGTTTATCATCACATTCGAATCTATCAGTTTGTCAAACTTCCTTCTCCTCCGCCTTCAAAATCATCAAAAGATTCCATCTGGAACATGGTAAAGAATGCGTATAAATGCTTTTAAAACATAGGTGATATCCTATGACTAGTTCTGATGAAGTGCAGCATAGCTCGACTGCAAGAGGATATCATCATCTCACCTGTTGAAAGTCATCCATGGAAATGGGGTTGCCATGGAGGATATATTCTGCAGGCTTTGCAATCTTTCAGCAAGTTCGAGGTATCTGCATGTGACAGACATATTCGTGAGTTCTTTTCTGACTGAAGGAACCCGAAGTGGATGAGTCGAGACAACATTCAAACCACAATGCGTAATACTGTTATTATGGCAGAAATAAAATGCGACTATAAGAGACAAATGCAAAAAGTTCATTTCGAAACTAGTTATCATACATTTAAAAGGATGTCAACAACACCCCCACTCTTCTTTCATAATCGAACTGTAGAAGATAGGCTCTATGCAGGTGAGACAGACAGTTGAGGGATGGGAAGTGTCGCAACAATCTTTAAGACAGAAAGCATGACAAATCATGCAAAAAAGAAAGCACTCCACTCGAGCCTAGATGCATTGAAGCTTCTCTTCTTATCTACTGGAGAATATCCTTAAAGGAAATGGTAAGGTCCACCAAGTTACAATCATAAATAAATAAGAACACTACCACAAAAATATATAAGAACTACAGAGCAGTCAATACAAATTAAAAGCAGAAGAAGATATAATTAATATGATCAGGAAACATTCCAACTAAACCAAACAGTTTAAATTCCATTTTCTTAGCTCAACTTCATAAACTCAAAATTGAACACCATATTTTCAACAGTAACCAGGACAGTTCATCTCCATTTCATCAGGAATTTCTGGGGCATCATCATTATTCCTAAAAGTGACAGAGCACCTATTTCAACTTCTTAAAATATATGATACCAGCAAAGTGGAAACCCAAAACCTGAAGGTCAAAGAAATATTTTACAACCTGAAGGTCAAACAAATACTTTACAATAGACTTAATAGAAAAGACTTAAGAGTTGCAACTAGAGCTGGTATGATCCAGGAAAGCGAAAAATTAAGATTTCCTAGTACAAATTCCAAATCTTCAATTATTCCCTTCCAGAAATTCAATCTCTATGAATTCTCTCCCTACAACTTCATACTTCCACGGAATTGACACTTTACTAGAGCATTATACTACATTAATTTTGTAAGAATCACAAACTTTTATTTGGACTTTATCATCTTTGATTATATGCACACACTACCAGTGGCATGGCATTGTCAGGTGGATTTATAGAGGATGATGCCAATGCAAAATCACAAAGCATTCTAAGATCAATACAAAAATGTCCACAAAGGGCATGTAAACGACCAATTGAGTTAAACAAATCAACTTTATAGAATAGCCAGCATAAGATGAATATGAAGTCATATCAGAGTTAAACCTGCTTCACTTTGTTATTATCCAAACAGAGTGACTTTAGATGAACAAGATTGCACACTGAAGATGGAAGCTCTTCAATAGAATTATCTGTGGCCAATATAAGAACAGTGTCAAAACAGAAAAAGCCAAAAATAAGGAAAATTAGATCACCCAAAAGAACAAGTACAGAAAATAAATTTGGCCACTTCAATATGACAAACAACAATGTTATGGTTGATTGTAAGTCAAAGCTTGTTTACCTTTTGGAATGGGATGAGAGTGTGATAATATATGATTTGATTGATCATAGTAATACTTTATACAAATCATTATGATACTTTGAATAGTAATTGAACCGTTAGAACATATTTTTATCTTATACATATGTTAGTTTTTACTGGGATTTCATCAACCCAAAGATCCTATAAAGGTTTCTCACCATTTCAAAGTTGAGAAAGAGTGGTATCGTCATATATCAATTTGATATACCTGGAACCTCTCCAAAAAAAAAAACTTGATATATAGGGAAGAAATGCTTGAGTCATCTATTCCAACCCATGGGGCAAGACGAATTATGCCATCTATGATATAATTTAAGGGTTTAAATTTTGTCACGGGCCATTAAACTTAGTCGGTATATAAGAACTCAATAACTACACCCTTACCTATACTTGCTGCAACAGCAAGGGTATATAACAACTCAATAAATCACTATGAAAGCTAGTATATAGATATCTTCAGTGAGTAAAATAATACCAACATAATACAAATATATGAACAAGGGAGAAAAGAAAGAGTACAACTGGGTATTTATGCAATTAAGGGTGAAAGATAGAAAGAAAAATAATCTTACAAGACTGAGAAGAAGAAACTAGATAGATATGAAGTACCATTAGCTTGAATTTCCTCCAGAGAGAAGCAACTACCAATGGATTCAGGAAGAAACTTTATCTTATTGTTTGACACATTTAACAGCATCAACTGCAAAGTCAAAAGGTTTGCACAAATTGTTTAAATTAACTTAACAAATACACTACCTATGATGGACACATGGAATAACTTATGTGCATTCTTAAGCCTACATAAACATTAAGATACTCACATTACGCAAGCTCCCAATAGTTTCAGGCAAGTTAAGTAACAAATTTCCAGATATTGATAGCTTCTCCAGTTTCACCAATTGTCCAACTGAACATTGAATCTTATTGTCATCAAGAGAAAAGTCCAGCAAAATCTAATGTACAAAATCCTTTTCAATTGGACAACGAGGAAGAGTTTTAACCCAGTTAACTTTATTCAACTCTGGTTCTCTCATCTTGAGAAGAAGAGACTTACATTCATCAGGCAATGTGGTGATCCGATTTCCATCGAGTGCCATAACTTTTAGAGACTGAAGCTTTCCCAAGTTCATTGGTAGATGCTCAATAACATTATCAGTTAAAATCTGTAACAAAGATTTCTCAATCAGATCCATGGAACTAAAACTAAGACATCCAAATAATCATCACACTAAATTATCAGAGTAACCACCCTCTCTATGTAAACAGTCAACCATGTGCACCATATCAAGCTCTTTGAAATAACAGCAAGCACATTCTAAAATAAGCGACAATGAACTCCGAACAATAAATTCTCACCAGCCGCTGCAAGTTTATCAATTTGTTTATCTCCATTGGTACATCAACTGCCACAGCACACGAAATGATATTAGTGAATAAAAACGACTTAAATGAGTCAAGTACTTCCTCTTCCATATAGAATGGCTGTGCTGGCAATTCTTAATGGCATAACATATGTGTAATGGACCTAGTAAGTGTAAAGTGTACATACAAGTTCTCGCTAAAGTTCAGATGATTTAATGACCCATTTGTGCCAAATGAGACGCATCAAACCAAGCTCAAGTAATAGAAAAACACAAATATAAATAACCACGATCAAATGCTCCAGATTTTGAGAACAATGATTACCTAATTTGTTGTGCGTCAAATCAAGCGTGCGGACTGATCTTTCCAAATCGAGAACTTCATCTGGAAATGTCTATTAGAAAACAATCCGAAAAGGCAATCTGATCAGCAAAAACAGAAATATCCGTACATTTGTCTCATATCAATAAAGGCTTCAAGCAGCACAATCAAACCCCCCTAAATTCAAGTGAACATTGTTCACGAATCCCTGCAAGTATATCCGAAAAACACAACGACGCCACACCAAATTATTATCGCAAACGCAATACACACAAACGCTAATTACTGCTCAAAATCCAGCTAAATCAAACCAATCATTTTTCTAACAAACAGAAACAGCAACTCCAGCCACACACTTCAGTTTAAACAATCAAGCATCGTATCTAAAGCTGGTTAATTAAATTCCACAACAAAATTCATTTTCACAACAATAACTCTACTTCCTAACGAAATTTTTCAACATAATCGATTAGTAGCGAGAGGAGAGAAGACTATGCCTTCAACTTGGAGTCGCGCAGAGCTACAATTCCGGTGGAGCGCCAGCGAGCGGTGCGGCTGGCTTTAGAATCGGCGCTCTTGCTAGTGCAGCACCCCATTCAAAACTGAGTTGAATTTCCCCTCTTTCACCGATCAAAACACCAACAGATTGCCAGAGAATTGGTATTTTTTTTTATCGGAGATGAATGTGTGTGATGATCGGAGGGGGAAAATGAGGTAGACTTTGAACAAGAAATTCCAAGCTTCTTTTTGTCGTAATGCTCCCAGTTTGTATTGCTCTCTTTTCTCGTCTTTCATTTTATTAAAACTAAAATAAATAAAAAACACTCTAAATAAAATTCTTTTCTTTTTGTCCTTTTTTATGGAAAATCTTAATTTGTCCGTACTTACGATCATCTATCTTGAATGTTTAATTCATCATATATTAAATATATTTTTAGTATACTTCTATATAATTAATTGCAACATATTGTGGTTTTCTAATTAATTACAACCTGCAAATTTCTAGCAATCTGATCAATGGTTGATTCTAACTTTGATCTTTTGGACTGTGTTTCGGATGTCTAATTTTCAATACTGAGTAAGAGTAATCTATAGAGAACACCTAAATTTTTACCCCTCTTGATAAGCCTGTGATTTTCGAAAATCACACTTATGAGGATGAATGATCTCGCATACCTTGTATTTATAGTACTTTCTATATGATCCTATTAAGATATGATTCTGACATATCTAATAAGTACGATAATTATCTTCTTCCCTTAAGATAATTCATTTCTAAAATAATTATCTCTTGGTATTAATAATATCAAATAATATTTCTCTAGACTAGCAGATGTACTAAATAAATAATATACTAATTTATACAGAATCTCAGTGGAATTCTCTAGGGGTGATCGAAACTTCTTAAGCAATAGGTCTTGATGGGTTAGGGATCAAATACAAGAAATAAAGATGAATCTAAAATAAATAAATTATCTCATGTTCAGCTCAGAACATGAATTAATTTATAAACATTTATTCATTACATTAGAGAACAAATGTTGACTTATTTAGACTTACGAATCCTCTTATTTAAGATATCGCACGTCCATTATTTATTTATAGCTCTCTGACTGCTTAAAATAATTAATCTCTTTAATTTCTTAACTAGTACCACTCAACCTTATTATTGTATTTAAGCTAACTCAACCTGTAAGGTTTAGTAAAATAAATATTTTGAGCTCCTTAAAGGCACATCATCATCATAAATGGATACGGTAACTCGATACAAGTAATCAGCATGACATACAAGCATTGTCACCACCCAAGATGCGAAGAATATTGGGTATCTCATGTAACCCTCACTCATAACAAGTCAAAGTGATGGTCAGTAACTTATACTCAGTTGAAATTTTATCGAGGTTTAGATCAACATAAAGTCACCGAGATCTAGGTTCTTCACGACGGTCAGATAGAAGAATTCATCTCATTATGATCCATCAATACGTCAAGACGTAATAGCATAGACAAACAACCAAGTCAAGTTACTTCTTATCTATACTGTAACTTATACTAACAGCTCGTCCTCACGTTGTCTCAGTTGTGATCATTTTATATATCAACCAGCTTAATCAATCATACAGATTTATGTGATTTTCTACGCACTGTATAATCCAACTTTTGTATGAGATAAATAGACAATATATGCAATCAAATAAACAATTCAGGTATGAGATTGGAATAGTAATAACAAAAAACATTGTATACAAGTTCAATCAATTTGTTTTCAGTATACAAATTCAATATTTTTCTAGTATGATTATAAAGTTCTTTTCTAATATGATTAGTACAATTATGATTTTCAAAGTGTTTGGTTGTATGTAATGCGAGGGAGGCCATCGAAAAACTACTGAACATCGTGAACATTTTTGGCATTGGGATAACTATTCTGCCCATTTCATCAAGATAAGGAAGATGTATTCTATCATAAATTATTCCGGCCAAGAAAAAAAGTGCAGCACCGACAAATCCATGAGAGATTATTTGTAAAAGGGCATGGATCTGTCGGTTCACCAATCATTGATGGTTCTAAAACCGTTAAGCCTGCGTGAAGCAACTTAAAATATATTTGAGATCCTTTAAGATATTTTCGATGAGTATTAGAAAGCTCTTACAAACTCACAAAATTATTTAAGAGAAAGTAATAAGATCTCAACTAATTTTATATAAGTTATCTGTTTAAAAAATAAGCTAAACGCTATATTTTTATTTTGGGATACTAAATACTCTTGAAACCTAACGGCATTTTATATTTGATGACGTCACTTAAACAGAAAAATTATTAGAAATGTTTTCTTTACTAAAATTAAAATCTAATCCATTCACAATCTATCAGGACTCTTTCTTTTAATATAATATTTATTTTGTCTTATCCATACACATAATCAACAATTAAATTCAATTTTATTATTTTATATTCCATCAATGACATTAATCTAATCTAAAATATTTTTCTATTTGTTTTACTTTGAGCTGCTTATTATTTAAATAAGTTTTATTATATTTAAAATGTTTAAGAAAAACATAAAATTATTTTAAATTTAAATTTCATAATTATAATTAAAAAGATTACCATGCACTTGAAAATAAGATAAATATGTGAAAATGAGAGTATTTGAATTTATGCCAAACTTTAATTGATCGGCTCAAAAGTACATCAAAGTAGGGTGGTGGTGACCCAAGTCATACACTCAAGGAAGATTTAGCAGGACTACGTGTTTTGTGTTACGCACAAACCTAAACATTCTAGTCGGAGGTTTTGAAGCATTCAAATGTAAAATAAAAATTGAAAGCGCACTTAGAACAAGAAATGGAAATATAGCAAATTCACGGATATGGAGCGGGTCTAGAATTCAGGGTTCTATACTAGCAAACGGCAAATAATGCAATCAACTCACTCGGTAACCTCGACGCCTAGGCACGTAGATACTAGATCAGCGTTCATGACTTAACACCTAGTTAATTGAATTATTAGAACCAATTAATAGTCAGATTACATGTTTTCCATTAAGTCCAATCCCAATTAATTAATCACTCGATAACAAACTAGCCTTTTGACCTGGCCAGCTTGTCATCAAGCTCATGATCAATCAAAAATTAGTTCATGTATTCATTTATTATCATTCACAAGCACACGATCACAACAAACTATTCTCTTAAGATGTCTATTATAATCACGAAACAATAAATCAATGTAGAAAAACATATAAACATCAATCACAAGCTAATAACTATTCAAAACCCAAACCCTAGAACAATTTGATTCATTCATGGAAACACAATAATTCAATCTCATGGGAGAAATCATCTCCAATACAAATACATAGACATAAAGGTAAAGAAAATTGCCTATAGCCAATCACAGGTGAATCATCTTCCAAAATTCGAAATAGCCAAGCCAAGTACAAAAGAAATTAATATGCAAGAAAACAATGGAGCGCTGGATAAGAATAGGGGTTGCAGCCCTTTTCTTATACAAAAAACCCTCATTCATGCCCGTCTAGCTCTCGTTGGGAACCGCCATTCGTGGAGAGAGACTACGACCACGGTAGAATTGTGCACGTCCGTCTATGGGTGATGGAGGTCCGCACCGACCGAGCTCGTGCTGATTGGGCATGCATGGATGAGTGAAGGCCGCTTCGAGTGGTTGCACGCTTCGGCTGGCTGTCCGCTTTGGTTGACCGTCTGCTCCAGTTGGGCAAGCGCTTCGGCTGACACGCAAACACTCTATGCGGGCGCTTGCACGTTACGGAGCGTAGTTCTAGCTTTTCGTCACGGAATCCTGCAAACCATGCACAACACCTTAAGCTCGTTTCTTAACCAATATAAAACCTAAACAAACGAAATGAATGAGCATACAATACCCGAAACACGACGAGCAAACAACACCAAAGGAGGCCAAACAATAACAATATTAGACTTTATTTATAAAGAAAAGGAAAAAAGATGTCAAAGATATAGTACTTAAATTCTATCAGTATAAAATTTTAGTGGACCACTTAAATTTTGTTTAGTGGCAACAAGTGCATTATGATTTTTCACTATCTTAATTTGGTGTAGAGATCCGAATTATGAACTAGGGGGAATATGACTTATTATTTTTTAACTAATTAACTTTTTGTCTTCTAGAGAGAAGTGTCACGAATGAATGTAGTTTTAGTTCATGTTACAATAGATCATTAAGCATAAACTTTGAACTATATTAGTTACAACAGATGTTAGCAATTAAACAACTGGTCATGGAATTAATTATCACCATGTTGAAATATCATTTTGTTAAAACGTCATTGATGTTATTTTTTATTCTCATCTAATTTTATGACAAGTTCCACATAGATATTAGGTCCTTGATTACCACTTATTTTTACATCAACTGTCCAATTAATCTTATCTAAGCACGGCCAGCGAGAAATCGTACTTTTGCAACGTGACGCATCAATGAAAATTCACTAAAATGATAAGAATTGCACTATAGGAATAATAAAGAATTTCCATAAATAAAATTTGGTAGGTTTGTAAGTTTTACTGATCAGGTGTTGATCATCCACATATATATATATATAGGGCAAAAAATCATATCGCAACAACGCAATAGCCAATTAAAAAAAAGTATTATTCTTATTCATGAAGCAGCAAATGCAATATTTAGAAATGAGACAAAAGGCCTTGAAACTTAAACCAGCAAAGAGCAACATAACATCTTAACCAAAACTTGCAATAAGGTGAAAGAATTGTGGTGTGACTGGACTTAAGCCAGAGCAGGCATGTCCTTGAGCCATGGATCCAGCGGCTTCCCAATGGAATACACAATGAACCCAATGTCCCTCAGCTTCTCCACATCCACCACATTCCTCCCGTCGAACACGAATGCCGGCTTCTGCATGCTCCCAAAGATCCGCCCGTAGTCGAGCCCTCTGAACTCGTCCCATTCCGTCAGCACGCACAGCGCGTGCGCCCCCTTGGCTGCCTCGTACGCGTCCAACACTACGCTCACCTGCTTCGCCGTGGCTGCAGTCGGCTGCAGGTGGGCGGGGTGGTCCCACTCGAACTTGTTCATCGACAAGTCCCTCTGGATCTGCTCCTCGCTCACCTGAGGATCGTAGATGCTCAGGTGGGCCTTGTCCCCGACCAAGCCCTTGCACACGTCGATGGCAGCCGTCTCCTCGTGTCCCCAGTATCCTTCTTGAACGCGAACCCTAGGACAGCCACCTTTTTTCCTGCCACCGTGTTGAACATGGACGACACAACCCGGTTCACGAACCGGCTCTTCTGATAGTCGTTCACTTTAATCACTTGCCTCCAGTAGCCAGCCACTTTACCCAAGCCATTGCACTCACAGATATAAACCAAGTTGAGTATATCCTTTTGAAAGCATGACCCGCCAAACCCGACGCCGCCTTGAGGAACTTCGCCCCACCCTGAGTCGGTTCCCACGGCGTGGCGACCTGCGCCACATCGGCCCCGTGGCCTCGCACAGGGCCGACATAGCATTCACAGAGGAGATCCTCTGCGCTAGGAACGCGTTGGCCGCCAACTTGACAACTCGGCCGACCACAGGTTCGTACAGAGGATCCTCTCCTCCGGGACCCAATGAGCGTAGACAGACTTCAACGCCTCAACTGCCTTCCTCCTTCAACCGTCTCCGACCCCGATCAACACGCGGTCCGGGTTAAACAGATCTTGAATCGCGGTCCCTCAGCCAGAAACTCTGGGTTTGAGAGGATCTGGTACTTGATCCGTTTGCTGTTATGTGTAAGAATCCTCTCGATCGCCTCGGCCGTTTTCACGGGACGGTCGACTTTTCGACCACGATCTTGTCCGATTTGAGACATCCGCGATCATCCGAGCGCGCTCTCCCAGTAGGTGAGGTCGGCGCCTTGCGGCGCCCAGGCAGCGCGTTTTGGTGGGCGTGTTGGCGGAGACAAAGACGATGTCGGCCTCGCAGCGTGCTTCTCGGCGTCCGTGCTGAAGAGGAGGTTCTTGCCCTGCATTGCTTCACCACCTCGTCTAGCCGGGCTCGTAGATGGGCAGCTGGTTGCTGTTCCATGCTTGGATCCGGCTCACGGAGATGTCCACCACGGCCACCTCGATCGACGGGCACTTCACGCAATCACCGCCATCGTCGGGCCGCCAACGTAGCGGCACCGATACAGCAGATCTTCACCATCTTTTACAGTAATTCACAAACTGGAACATACAGAGTTTTGCTTCATTACATGCATAAAGAGGATATCTATAAAATGTAACTATAAGCACCATTAAAGAAAATAAAATGTCATTCAACTTACATGAATGTAACATCGAATTCTTGAATCAAGGAACCTTATTTTATTTTATTATTTAATTATTTATTTGACTGAACTGAAACCAGAAGAAAACTGATTAATTACAAGGATCACAGTATAAATCTTGATTTTTCCATTTGATAATTCAAAATTTAATATTCAATTTTTGCGAAATGGAATATCTCGAGTCCAATGAATGTTTAACCTCAGTTGAATAATATAAATTATGGATAATTTAGACCGGAAACTTTGATATGCAACACTCTCATTTCTTATTTCCCAAAAAACAGTTGCTGAAAGTATCGCATATCTAACCACACTTAATTCAGATTATAACTTATGCAGTTATTTTCAAGGGAAAATCAAAGAAAACTCGACCAAGAAATGCAGGAAAAATGAAATCTTGTCACAGCAAGAACAATCAATGACAAAACAAGAAATGACAAGATAGATATACAAGAAGAAACACATACGCTAAAATGCTTCATAATCTTGCTAGAAAAAGAGAAACTATAAAACCCATAATTATTTTTAAAAAAGATTGAGGGATTTAGAGCAGAGAACTCACCTCAACTGAGACAGGAGTGAGAGAGAGAGAGAGAAAGCAGAGGTGGGGCTATGAGTTTGTGAAGAGAAAAATTGTATATATAGTTATGGAAGTAGGCTGAGATCTGAACCACTGCTAACAACACTCACAAAGTGACAAAAGCAAGATTTCTTGCAATAATACGCATACCGTTTTCGGAGCTGTGCCTGTCAGTAACAAATAAGGCAATTTTTTAAACAGCTTTTTATTACCTTAGTCCTTAGTTTTACTTAAAATGTTTTTATTGTATATTTAATGGTCTTAAAGCACCTATTAATTCCCTATCACAACATTCAAAAAAATATCATGGGATTAATAGCTAGGAACCTTATTACAAATGATGAATTTTCTCATTCTATCATTGCATGTTAAATGTGTATTACGAATAAGCCTATGCACGTTGTAAAGCAAAAATGGAAAATGTGGCTACCAAGTCGGCATGAAGCGATTGAGTTATGATAGGATCTCTATCTTGTAAAGTTTAGAATTCGTATCATCGAATCTTTTACACTTGTGAGCGAATTTGTTATTTCAATCTCTCTTTTTAGGGAAGTTAACACACAATTATGACTATGTGTGCCACGCTTCTAAATATAACTAACAGCACTCATTATTTTCATTTAAACAAATAGAAGAACTAATCATGGGAAAGTCGTTGCGTTTCATGTGAAAATAGCGTGGGAACAAAAAAGAATTAATTAAAATATAACAGTATTTGCATATTGCAAATCACGATTTAGAGTAATGTTTAAAGCCCCGAAGCTTGAGAATTCAGAAACCCGTGATTGGTTGGTTCGGACATGCAGTTGAGTGAGCTCAAAGGCAAACAACTAACAATAATTATTACAAATTAAAAAATTACATTTTAAATGTATCGTCCATCAACTACTTTTTAATTTTGGTAGCACGAGTTTAATTAAAAAAAGGATACATATCCGTTTATATCATACTAATATTTTACGAGTTTTCACTTAATGTTCCAAAATAAGCATATTATTCTACGCACGACCGTCGTCGATCAACGACGTATCAACGACGGACAGTCCGTCGTTTTGTAACGACGGACTACTATCCGTCGTTAATTAACGACGGATTATCATCCGACGTTGGTACCTAAAAAAATGGCCTCAAATCAGCAAAAATCAGCGTGAATTATACTCCCATCCCATGTCGCTGTATGAATTTTATGTATATTACACGCACAAATATGAGTTTCTTTTTTAATAATAATAATTATTTTTTTCTTTGACACAAATTTGAGTTTTCAAACCATCTAAAAATGCCAAAATAAAAATCTGATCAAGTGACGTGCCTGTTACCATATGGAAGATGAACACGTGGAAAAACATGAGATGTCTTTGATACTGAATACTGTCATGGCGTTTCTCATAAATTACCCATTGCTAATGTATATAAGTAGCCAAACAAAATAGAGTACAAGTTTTATAGCCTAGTCCATAAAACATGAGTTTTATAGTCATTTTGACTTAAAAAGACCAAAATATCCCTGGAATAAATTAAAAAAGGTAAAAAAAATGGTTTTCTCTCTCTCTCTCTCTCTCACACGTTCGGTTCAATTAACTCTCTCTCTCTCCTCTCTCTCTCACGGACTCTCTATCTCTCACGGCCTCTCTCTCTCACGGACTCTCTCTCAGCCTCTCTCTCTCTCACGGACGAACTCAAAAAAAAAAAACTGAACTCACTCACCGTGCATTGTGCTACGGTGAAAAAAAAAACTGAACTCTCTCGGAAAAAAAAAACTGAACTCTCTCACGACTCACGCAAAACCCACAACATGAGTGATACGGATACAGATCCACGGTACTCCCCGGATGCGGCCGAGCAAGCGGCGGCCGAAGGAGAGAGCTCCTCCACGGCGGAAGAAGCTTCTACGCCGGAGCAGTCACCGCCGCGCACACAAGCACGCCGTCGACCTTCTGCTTCGGGTCGACGAACTTCCGGCACCGATTTAGGAGCACCACAGCCTCCGGTGAGTAATCGTGCATTTAAAATAGAATTTTAGTATGTACACGATAATTTTCATGTAAGACACGATAGTTTTCATGTATGACACGATAGTGATGAAATTTCGATAGTTTGTGTGTTTAGAAACTTATAAATTGAAATCAGATTGCAATGTTGTTGAAATTCGTGAAAATAATGATTTTGGTGTACGGTCCTAAGTGTACTCGATATTATACAGTTGGGACCGTATCAAGAACCATACACGGTTCTTGAACACGGTCCTAACTGTGATGATATTGAGTACAGTTAGACCATGTACTACGGTTGGTTTGAACGTGTATTACGCGGTTAGAACTTCGTTTAGTGTAATCGATTAATCTTGTGCATTTGACCTCGTTATAGGTGGTTACGACCAGTATATGCAAGGCTACGCCGGACGCATCAACCAATACATCCGAATTGATGTATTAGCCGAGGATCAATGTATTTAGACAGAGCTGCTTTGGGCATCTTCTTCATCTCAGGAGAGGGGAAACGCTAATAATGCGCTGCACAATCTGATGGCCCGACAAGTTGTGGATCCTAGTTTTGCGGAGTTCGAGATGTCCTGGTTGTCGAATCCAAGCACCAAATTCAGTAGCCAATGAATCAAATATATCTCTACGTCGGTTCGTGTCTTCCTCTTCATCTGAATACACCAGCTCGTCTTCCTCCTCATTCGAAGACAACGGCTCATCTTCGTGTATAGTCGAACCAAGACATCTTGCATTAGACTCGGGCAAGGCGTCAGATCGTTGTGAACTATATAATACCGTGTCTCTGTGTGTACCGTGGCTGCATCGCTTGCCTTTTCAATCACATACACAATCGATCATCCTTTTGTTCCACAATCAATCGGAACAAATCGATGTCGATTTCAACGATACTTTTATTCTTCTTCCATCACTAGCGCCATCGTATAGAAAAGCATATAATCCGATCCACCATTGTTTCCTACTTGCTCATGAATCTCTTAACAAATTAGCACGTGAAATCATTTCTCTGACCATGTATACGAGAACCTCGTCGCCGCCTATATACTCTACTCGTCCCAACTACCACCACGACGTATAATAAGACGTTGCAAGACATCTGTTGCAAAATAAGACATAAAAGATATGATCATATACATAGGATGCACGAGATACATAGGATGCACGGATGCACGGCCATGCACGGTGCGCGGTGCCGAACGTGTATGGTGCGGCACGTGCACAATGCACGATGCGTGCACGCAGCACGATCGTGCGTGCACAACCGTGCTCCATACACGCTCGCGGCACGGTGCATGACGATGCATGCACGGTGCACGCGTGCGTGCGCACGCACACCGTGTGCGGATGAGTAAGGTGCACGGTTTATGCGTTCATAAGTACACGGTATAGCCGTATCGCATACGCTCGGTGTTAGCATCTCATATTTTAAATTTAACTTGTTAAATGATCCTAAATATTAAATTAATAACTTTATTAACATAAAATCAACACAAATAACATATGTGACGATAATAATTCTACCGTGTACAACCGTGTACTCAAGAACGCATTTTTTTTTCTTCAAAACATGAAATTTATCATTCTAGTAACATAAAAGTATTAAAAACATATTTAGTCAGTAAATCATCAACAGTGTACAACCGTGTACTCAAGAACACGTAAAAAATTCAATACTGGATTTAATTTACCTTAATCCATTAGCAATGCTCGATTTCCTTTGTTTGGTTGAAAAAACGCAGTAACAACTTCTTCTATTAATTATTTTCGCCTCTCCTCTCTTTGAAATTGTAATGTTACAAATGAATTCGTTTGTGATTTGAATTCAATGTGTACCTGCGTTTTTCAAATTAATGTTTACCAACCTTTTTTTACAATTAATGTTTACCAACTTTAATTTAATTCCATTCAATTTTTGGCAGAGAATAGCATTCAATTTTGCATTCCTTTTTTTCTTTTTTTCGGCAGAGGGAGAGAGAGAGAGAGGAGAGGACCCAGCACCTATTAATTTAGGCAGAGAGAGAGAGAGAGAGAGAGAGAGAGATATGTATTATTTTAAATGGTGGGGTCAGGGACAATTTTGTCTTTTTAAGCCAAAATGGCTATAAAACTCATGTTTTTATGAGTGTGGATATAAAACTTCTCCCACTATTTCTTTTGGTTACTTATAAAGTTCCCCCATTACCCGATTATAGAGAAATTGAGATTATGATCTTATGTCCGTAATAAATTACGATTTATAACGCCATAATTTTGTTCCAAAATGGGAAGCTCTCCAAGAGCTTTCAAATCCCAATTCCATAAAAATATGAGGAAGTAAATCATAGTGACTCAACGATTAAGTTTATAAAAGTTTTATCTAGTATCTCCAATGAGTCATCCTAAAAGGGTGAAACTCTCACACGCAATGCTAGTACTCGATATGCTAGAGCAATTATAGCTATTGACAAAACCGGTTTTGGTTTATTTATGCATCTATCCTCACCCTACAAGTGTGAACTTCTTGATTTGGCGTTTTCCTTAATGAGAATCTATTAATGTATAAATCCATTACATATTAGAGACATCATATTCATCTAAAATCATATGTGGTATTTTCATAATTTTTCATTCTTATTTTTCTAAAATTCCACAAGTTTCGTTATTTGACAACTTAGCATTTAATACATTGATTAATTGATTTATGTTAATATTAAATATGTTATTACATATGTGTACATATATATATATATATATATATATATATTGATTTTTCATTATTATTAATGATTTCCAAAAATAATCTATTTGTACATTTGCATATATTTTATTTTTATTTTATTTTAATTTATAATCTTATAAGGAAATCTTTAATTTCAATTTGATTTAAAATAGTTGTATTGTTAATTATCATCTAATGTGTCCTATCAAATATTATTTATTTATTTTTCTAATTCCATAAAAATATTTTTAAGTTTAATATTTATTTTTTAAGATAAAGTTTTCAAGATTAATGTTTAACTTTGCAAGATTATTAAAAACCAACTATCATATTTTTCGATAGTTTGAATTCAATTTGCAAGATTAATATTTAAACTCTATTTTGATTTAACTTCAATGCTCATTTATTGTATTTTTAATTTATATATATATTCTAATTTTATATATTTTAATATTCTAAAAATTTCTTTAATTAAGAGTATCAAGTTTTCACTATTTTTTTTTAAATTTTGTCAACATCATTTTTCCACTAGATTTCATAGATTGAATATCTAAATAAAATGATATTTACGTGTTTGAGTTATCAGTGAATATTATATGAGCTTGGGATAAGAACATGTAATAAAATCACTTTCTAATTGGATTTGGGACATGTACAAATATTTATATCTTATAACGAGTAATCAATTACTGTAACAACTTATATTCATAAAATTGAACGAGTTCAGTTAATTAGAGAAATTAATGTACGGTTTTGAGACAAGAACTTGTAGTAAAATCACTTTTTTATTCAAGTTCGCATCAAGAAGAGTATATACATTCTAAATAATGCGATTGCATATCAAAGCAACACCTTAATTCGCTTCACTACGTGGCACCTCCAATATTCTCTATTCTTATTTATTTTGGATACTAATTTTGTACATTCTAAATTCTTATATTCTATTTTTTATTTATTTTATATATCTCAGTATTTTCTTAATTAAAGAGTATGAAATTTCCTTAATTACTTCGCATTCATTGTTTTTTATTTTTTTGTAATCGTGCATCATTTTTTCATGAGATTTTATCAATTGAAAACATAAAAAGACATTTATGTGTTTTACTAATTAGATGATATTAATACGAGTTTGAGATGAAAATCGATAGTAAAATCACTTTATAATTCAATTTAGGACAAATACGAGTATATAAATTTTAAACAAGTCTAAACATAATCAACATGTCCAAGGGATTTTTTTTATTTTCTAAACTTTTATTATTTATATTATTTTAATTAATATTCAAGTTTTTTATTGAGACAAATAACCAATTATTATAACGTCATATAAAACTATATGAGTTTAAAATGAGAACGAGTAATAAAATTACTTTTTAATCGGGTTCTTTGGGAGTACAAGCATATATATCCAAATTCATCTAGAATCATATGTGACATTTTCATGATTTTTCATTCTTATTTTTTAAAATTTCACAAGTTTCTTTATTTGACATCTTATCATTTAATATATTGATTGATTGATATATTTTAATATTAAATATGTTATTATATATATATATATATATATATATATATATATATATAGATTGATTGTTCATAATTACTAATGATTTCAAAAAAAGAATCTATTTGTATTTATATATTTGGAATTGTGCATAATTACTTTACATTCATTTTTATTTGAACTGTGCATAATTTTTCATGAGACTTCATGAATTGCAAACCTAAATAAAATTACATTTATATGCTAAACTAATTAGTGGGTATTAATATACGAGTTTTAGATGAAAATCAATAGTAAAATCACTTTTAATTAGATTTAAGAAATATGTGTATATAAATTCTAAACAAGTCTAAACATTAATCAACATGCAAGAGGAAATTTTTATTTTTATTATTTATACTATTTATTATTAATGTTTAGTTAATATTCAAGTTTTTTATTACGATAAATAACCAATAATTATAACAACTTATCAAACTATATGAGTTTAAAATAAGAACGAGTAATAATTTTTTTTAATTAGATTTGTTGTGATTATGAGCATATAGATTAACCCTTTACACATATAAGTGGAAAAAATCAAAAAAAATCTCCCTTACCATATTTTTTATTATAATTTTATTTTATTTGAAAAATTTCTTCCGATGAGTTGTTGAAATACTATCACTTCGAAAAAAGTATAGACTTATTTTTAAAATTTATATTTTTAACTTATAATTTGTAACGAAAATGATTTCTCGTCGAAACTCGACGGGTTATACAATAGTCAATATATAATAGGATTAATGAAACTTAGTGTCACCTCATTCTTATATCTTATGTGGCACCATTATATTCCTTCATTCTTATTTATCTAAATTCTCTATTTAATGTCTTTAAAATTCTAATTCTAATTATATTAAAATATCTTATCCCACATTGATTCATAATCATACTCCACCAATTGAAGAACTTATATATACTTTGAATCAATACATATTCTTTCATCCTACAATTAGTTCACACCACTAATTTAATTTGGTGATTAATTAATTAGATGGTCAAATAAATAGTTATATATTTTACAATAGTTATATTTTTAAATTATCCATTTAATGTCACCTTATGAATGAATATATTATATTTTGAATTAATTATCTAATCATCCTTTAGAATTGTACCCAACACGCTTTATTCAAAAATTCCAATTTATCAAGATCCAAACTATTAATTTCAAAGATAAAAGAAGAAAAATTATATATCCAGCAAGCATGGTGCTATAATTAGTTTATGATATTTTGCATTGGTCAATGTAACAAGACTAGCATGAAATTGAATTTGTTCTTTTGTCTAATATTATATATAAGAGTATTTTAAGAGTACTTTTTATTGCATTTCTATGTAGTTTATAAATAGGTATTGAGCATGTTGTTACGAGATAATTAATATTTGATATTAGTTAAAAGATATAACATTTAATACTTTTTAAATTTTGATTTTAATAATAAAATTACTCATCACATATCGCTTACTAATCATACTACCCCTATTGGACATTAATCTATATAAAAATTTAAAATCAATGTATATTTTATCATCCCATAATTATTTTACATCCTGATTTAATTTGATCAATTAATTAATTGATTGGCCAAAAAAATACTTATATTTTTATTGAAAAATTAATTTGAAAGTTTAATTTGCTTAGGTTACTTTAGTCAATAATATTTAAGTTTTTCAAATAATGTGAGTCTATATAGATTAGAGCAATGAATTAAAAATTTGCCCTTTCTAATCAGACTCAAATCTATATAAAAGTTGTGTATTTTTTCATCCCACAATTCACAATTATTTTGCACTATTAATTTGATTTTCTAAATTAACTAATTAGTTAGGCCAAATAAAAAGTTACATATTTTAACTGAAAATTTTTATTTAATTTTCTACTATTATTTTTAATTTTTTCATGAGATTACCAATTCAAGATATAAATAAAATTATACTTTTTTATAATTTTTTAAACAATTTTCGAATCTAGCATCAATTTCTTATAAACTTCACAAATTGAAAATCTAAAATAAATGGATATATTTTGTACAATTTTTTTAAATAAATTTTGATACTCATTGATTTTTCATGAGATTTCACAAATTGATAATTTTTAAAATTATAAATAGTAATCATCAAAATTTTAATTGATAGGATAAAAAATTATTATAATATATATTTTATAAATTTGAATAAATCTAGGTAATCAGTGAATATTAGTATAGGGGAATGAAGCGAGAACAAATAGTAAAAATAGTTTTTTATTTGTGACAATTACCTGTATATAAGTTCTAAACATGTCCACACATTTATTGATATATTTACGTAGAAATTTCTCAATTTTTAATCTATTAGAGCGATATACATTTTATTAATTATATATTTCATAAATTTTAACGAATTCGGGTAATTAGCGGATATTACTATACGAAAATGAGACGAGAACATAATTTTCTCTATTTGTAGGTCTTTTGTTATTTATAATATTTTGATACAAAAATATACATTATAGACAGTTAAATACATTAATCGACATGTCTACGTATTTTTTTTTTTCAATTTTAATCTTTTTGTTATTATTACTAATTAAACATGTAGTGTTCAACTTTTATTGAGAGGAATGTGGGACGGGAGCAGTTATGTATATGCTAGACATGTTCTTTATTTTTAAATCTTTTCTTATTTATATTATTTATTATTAATATTTATTTCAGAATGTTAGAGTCATTACAGGACAAATAAACAATTCTTGTAATAACTTATATTTATAAATTTAAACATATTTGGTAGTTAGCACATATTTTTGTCATAAGAACGAGTAATAAAATCAATTTTCAATCATATTTTGGATATGTACGACCATATAAATTCAATCACTATAACAATGATATTTATAAATTTAAACAAGCTTGGATAATTAATTGGATTTAAGACGAGTGCATGTATATATATTGTAGAGCAGTACAAATATTTATCAATATGCTTACGAATGTTTAAAGTGATTGCGACCATTAATCTTCAAGCTCACGTTTAATTTTCATCATATTTTAAATGTTTATTTATTTTCACAATTAGTGGTGCTCGATTTTTTTAATACTATGTAATATTAATATTTACTTTATAATATTTGGATATTATTATACGGGTTTTGATGATTAATATGTATTTTATACTTAAATATTTTATTTCTTAAAACCATAGAAACAAAGTAATGTAATTTTTCATCGAATTTCGATGGATTACACATTAGTTAGATAAATTGACTAAGAGAAGCTCAGCCAAACACCCTCTAAGTCTTATATTTCAACACATCAAATAAAACCGTCGAGTCACCATCCGTTCTTTTTTTCTAAAAAGGTTATTAAAAAGTGTCGGTACTATGAATTAATAATATAAGTAAAATATGATACTTCAATCATGATAACACATGACTAATTTATTTTTCAGCTCATGATAATTGCTTTAGAATATTTTCAATAATTACTCTACAATAGAGATTGTAATTATTTTCAGTTCACACATAATTGCTTTAGAACAACATCTCCATCGGTTGTTTCTACAATAGAGTTTCACTCTATTATTGAATGTCGTGCATCTTCAACAATATATTTCACTCTACTCTATATTGCATGAGTTAAATAGTAGCACTCTACATGTAAAATGATACTATTCATCCTTCTAAAAAAATTTAATCAATAACAGAAGGCATAAAAATAGAATATTCCATTAAGTTAAATGTCGAGTTGCTTGTTGAAAATAAATTTATGATTACTCTATATTTTACTCTACAATAATGTAGAGTTCACTATGTTAGTAAAGTGAACCATTAACGTACAAAAGCCAGATAACTATTAACGTATGAGAAAATGAAAAAGAATAAAGTAAAAAGACAAACCAAGGACAAAGAGAAAATAAAATACGGATAACTGGGAAAATTCATGAACCCTATCTTCTTTCTTTTTTCAAACGAATCAAATTACATCTCACTAACATAAGCTTAATGCATAGCTTTTGCATTTAATAAACACTATCATATAATGAATTTCGTGACATCTATTTTTTGATGAATTTTGTGACATCTATTTATTGCTGAAAGGATAAATTATACAATAAAGTTATGCGGCCACATTATGGCTGGTCACACGAGAACATTTTGATAATTATCAATATAATTAATTAATAAATTGATAATATTAAATTAAGGTGTTAATTATTTTTACATAAATATCATTTTTTCACCTATTTTTAATGTAAAACTAATTTTTTAATAGATCAAATAATAAATAAACTGTTTTTCATTCAATAAAATTTGTTATGGCCGGTCACATTATGTAACGCCCCCATTCTTGTAACAGAGACATTACTAAAATCTTTATTTCTTTAACAATTATAGAATAATAATAACCATAATAATAATATTGGTAAATATTATATATAAGCAGCGGAGGTAAAAATTCGATGAACGGACGGCATATACCCTATAAATATGTATATGCCAACCTGAAACAACAACAAAACAACACCAACAGAGCAATAGCAACTAGGGACACATCCACCATCATATATATATATATATATATATATATATATATATATATAAGTACTCATTAAAAGTCATTGCATTTCAACATAGTTTTTCGTCAAAAACCAGTTAATTTTGTTCTTAAACACACTCAAGTACTAGCATAGTTTGAAACATATTTACATAAAACATGGTCCCGAGAGAATGTATTTGTGGAGCTCATTCTCACAAGATCATTCGTCAACCTCTCAAACCGCAAAACATATATGAAAATATGGGATGTGAGCATGTAAACATACTCGATGGAAAATACATCGCAAGAAGCTATAACCAATTGCGTAATGCACACAACATAATGAACTCTTCTTTATGATTACCCCTGCGGGTACTCATTATTTATCTCATTGGCGATTACCTTGCGGGTACTCATTATTTATCTCATCGCGCTACCCTTGCGGTACTCATTATTTATCTCATTGGTTAGCCCCTGGGCCTCCCGAGGGTAATTCTTTAACATCGAGCCCTGTGGGCCTCCCCGAGTGTAGATCGCTACACTAGACCCTTGTGGGTCTCCTCGAGGGTACTTTAACATTCTAACTCACATGCATGCACAAAACACAACAATGATTATAACCATACAACGACTTACGTAATCTAGTAAACCCCACCTCGTGTAGACGTTTCAAAATAAATCTCTTGTTTGGTTGTTCGTCTCGAGCTTCGGATGTCGCGCCACCTAGCACTTTAACATTACTCTTAACTAAGTTTCATATGTCCAATTAAGTATATTAAACACATCAACGCACGAAACCGCTTAATCTTAACCATAAACCAACAATACCCTTTTTAACATAACGTATGTTTAACGTGAAAATTTGCATAAGATGTCGTCTATCTTAGACGAACCTTTATATATGCTTAACTATCATCAAAGATCACAAATCAACCATCAAAATCCAAAGATCAAAACTTTAGCATTGAAAGCCCTAATTGACGTCAAACTAAAATTTTCCAAATTTTAATACGTCGGCCGAAAAATCCGAATAAATCATTTTAAGCTTTATTCATAACATAGAATCCAAATATGAACTCAAATGATCAAATAAAATCAAAATCCAACATTACATGAGCTAGGCCAAAAGGGGTTTCCGACCTACCGATTTCAACGTTTTCTTGTTCAAAACATGTTTATTTCAACCTAACAACACATATATGAACAAATATCAGCATATAAACAACATAAATTCAATATCAAGGCCTCAAATTTTCGAAATTCACAAAAATTCCAAGAATGAACATATGCTCAAAAATTCAACGTTAAACGGTTTATCGACGATTAATCCAACGTAACATCAAGAAATAATCAAACAACAACACATCCTCTTCACAATCCATGAAAGGACCGAAAATTCAACATGCACATAAGTTCATGTTTTTAAAATTTTCAAACCGTAGATACGTTCTAGAGATTGAATTATACCTGAATTCGAAGACCGATTGAAAATTTAACGGTTGGATCTTGAAATTCTGGAGCATGAAATTTTCAAAAATTTTGTGTGTGTGTAGTGTGTGAAGCACGAAATTGGGGAAGAAAAATGATGAAAATGATGAATAGTAGCTATTTATAATCTAATCCACAAATTTTTCTTTTATTTTTCAATTTATTTAATAAAGTGATTAATCACCATTTTCTAGAGAAATCCACAAAACTCTACACTTTTCTTCATACTTAAGGCATAAGATGTATATTTACATATGTGTACATGTCTATCCATTTTATTACTTCTTCACAAATTTTTAATCTAATGCAGAACAAATAACGTTTTAATCGATTTTTATATCCAAATCACTTAATATCATCAATTAATCACCAATGCATAAAATTTAAACTTTCATGCTAAATTCATAATTATAATTTACTAGGACATTAAAATTTATAATATCAAACTTTACATTTTCGCTAGGGCGCATCCTCGCTCTTGGCCGAACAACCTGTAAAAACGTTCAAAACTCAAATTTTTTTATTAGTTCACAATTTAAAGAAACATAATTCACTCTTTAAAATATATATATAAATATATATATATATATATACTTTAAGAAAATATCTCGGTATTACATTCTACTCCTTAAAAATAATTTCGTCCTCGAAATTAACCCGTAAGTCCTATGTTGGGATATCGAACTAAAAGTTCGCCTTCTCTTTCCCATGTGGCTTCCTCAGTCCATGTCTACTCCATCGTATTTTCACCAAAGGTACTTCTCGATTTCTTAGAGTATTCTCGATTTCTTAGAGTATGCACTTTTCTATCTAGAATCGCAATCGGTACCTCTTCGTGTTTTAAATTCGGTGAAACCTGTAAATTCTCATGAGATATAACATGACCTGGATCGAGATATATTTCCTAAGCATCGACACGTGAAACACATCATGAACGCCCCGCCAAGTCCGGAGGTAAAGCTAGGCGATATGCCACATTTCCTATTCTTTCAAGTATCTCGAAGGTCCTACATAACGAGGTCAGAACTTTCCTTTCTTACCAAATCGATCACCTTTTATCGGTGCTATCTTTAAAATACCTTGTCACCAACCTCAAAGTGTATATCTTTTCGCCTTTTATCAACATATGATTTCTGACGATCTTGGGCTATCTTAATTCTTTCTCTGATCTTTGTGATAACTCCAACTGTTTCTTCAATTAATTCAGGCCCTAAAATCCGTCTCTCTCAAACTTCATCCCAATGAATTGGTGACCTACATTTCCTCCCATACAGTGCTTCAAATGGAGCCATCCCAATAGTAGCTTGATAACTATTATTATAGGCTAATTCAACCAATGGTAGATACTTCTCCCAACTTCCACCCATGTCTAATACACAAGCACGAAGCATATCTTCCAGAATTTGGATAGTTCGCTCTGACTGTCCATCTGATTGAGGATGGTAAGCTGTGCTGAAGTTTAACCTCGTGCCCAAAGCTGACTGGAGACTTTTCCAAAAATTTGAAGTAAATCTCGTGTCTCGATCAGACACAATTGACACTGGTACTCCATGTAGTCTTACAGTCTCATTAATATACTGATTGAGCTAAGCGATCCATGCCGAAAGTCATCTTCATAGGAAGAAAGTGAGTTGATTTTGTTAATCGTCGATAATAACCCAAATAGCGTGATTACCTCTAACTGCATGAGGTAGTCCAACTACAAAGTCCATAGAAATGTGTTCCCATTTCCACCGAGAATCTCAAGTGGATTTAGCATCCAGACGGTCGTTGATGTTCAAATTTCACCACGACATGTAATGCATTTTCTACAAATTCTCCAATGGATCTCTTCATATTCTCGCCACCAATAAATTGACTTCAAATCCTTATACATTTTGGTTCCTCCGGGATGCACGGAATATGGAGTGTAATGAGCTTCCGCAAGTAGTTCTTGTCTCAAATCCTCATTATTCGGCACACACAATCTCCCGTTGAAGACAAGAGTTCCATTAGTCCTAACAGAAAATCCTTGAATTGTACCCTCTTCTGCTCGTTTCTTCATTTTGCACAAAAATTGATCATTCTTTTGTGCTTCTCTAATTCGATCTTGAATTTCCGGACGAACCACAAGTGCAAAATGATTCCGTCGTGGTGTTCGTGGTGTCACCACTTCCAAATTCAATTTCGAAATTCTCTAATCAATTCTTCTTGTTTGGTAGGTAACGTTGCCATGTAACTCTTTCGGCTCAATGCATCCGCAACTACGTTGCATTTTCCGGGATGGTAGTGAATAGTGCAATCATAGTCTTTAACCAACTCTAACCATCTTCTTTGTCAAGATTTAACTCTTTGCGTGAAGAAATACTTCAAACTTTATGGTCGGTGTAAATGTCACACTTACTCCCATAAAGATAATGTCGCCATATCTTCAACGCATGTACCACACCGCAAGCTCAAGATCATGTGTTCGATAATTCTCGCCGTGGTTTCGGTTGTCTTGAAGCATAGGCTACGACATTCCCATGTTGCATTAGCACGCATCCAAGTCCTTGTTTGAAGCATCACTATAAATAACAAAATCATCGGTACCATCAGCACGCTTAAAGCAGGGAGTCGACATAAGCGTTGCTTTAGTTCTTGGAAACTTTGCTCGCATTGTTCACTCCATTGAAACTTTTCATTTTACGTGTCAACTTTGTCAATGGACCGTAAATCTTTGAGAAACCTTCTATAAATCTTGATAATACCGCCATTCCCGTAAAACTTCGACCTCATTCACATTAGTTGGTCTTTTCCAATTGCTTATCGCTCAACTTTGACGGATCTACTTCTATACCTCTCGAAGTAATCACATGTCCAAGAAAAGCAACTTGTTCTAGCCAAAACTCACATTTCTGATACTTTGCATACAACTTTTCTTTTCTTAATATTTCCAATACGGTCCTGAGATGTTCAACATGTTGCTCTTTATTCCTTGAATACACTAGAATATCATCAATGAACACAATAACAAACCGATCAAGATATGAGTAGAAAACTCGGTTCATTAAGTCCATAAAGACACCTGGTGCATTCGAGAGACCAAAAGGTACATCAGTGAATTCAAAATGACCATATCTTGTTCTAAAAGTTGTTTTCGGAATGTCACTTTCTTTGATTTTTAGCTGGTGATAACCCGATCTCAAGTCAATCTTCGAGAACACACTAGCACCTTTAAGCTGATCAAATAAATCTTCGATCCTGGGCAATGGATACTTATTCTTAATCGTCAATCGATTCAGTTCTCGATAATCAACGCATATTCTCAGAGTTCCATCTTTCTTTTTCACAAATAATACTGGAGCACCCTAAGGAGATACGCTGGTCGAATAAATCTTTGTTAAGTAAGTCTTGCAACCGAACTTTGAGTTCTTGCAATTCTCTCGGTGCCATTCGGTATGGTGCTTTTGAGATCGGTCTTTGCTCCGGTACCGGATCTATCAGAATTCAACTTGACGGTCCGTGGAATTCTGTAATTCCTCGTGAAACACATCTACATATTCTCTTACTACCGCACTTCCGTGATTTTACTTTTGTCGATTGTGTTTCGGTCATGGTAACTAAATCCTCGCAATTACTTTTTCTTAGCATTTTCATTGCTTTCATTGCACTTATAATCTTTGATGGAACCTTTGTTCTTGTATCATGAAAGCAAATTTTTGGCTCTCCAAGACATTGAATCTCCACTTCCCGCTCACGACATCTGAGTGTTACATGATTTTTACTCATCCAGTCCATTCCTAGGATTATATCAAAATCTCGCATATCTATAACATGAAGGTTAGCTTCTAGTTCCTTCCCCTCTAAATTTATTACTATGTCTTTTATCATCCTAGAAGTTATAATAGTTCTTCCTGAAGGAACACTAACTTCTAGTGTATCACAATCAACATAGCAAGGCATTTCAAGATTTGAACAAAATTTTGTAGAGATAAAGGAATGTGTAGCTCGTAATCAAACAAAACCAAAGTGGAGTATTCGACACTGAAGAATACCGACATCGTGTCTCGCTCCATCCTTGGGGTTATCTTCCCTTGTGTCATAGCAAAGACTCTGGGCTTCACTTTCTTTTCGTGTACTTGCATTTTCTTTTCGTGCTCTCTCATTTTACTTGGGCAATTATATGACATATGCCCGGTTTTCCACAAGAGTAGCGTATATTCTTTCCTAGCCAAGATTTACCTTTATGATTTTTCTTGCAATTTGGGCACGAGGCTTGTCGGTGCTTGTTGCGTTGTTTGTCGAACCTATCGAAGAACGTGATACTTGTTGCCATCTCGCCTCGACCGCCACTTCCACTTTTTCCTAATTCTCCTTCTTCTTTTCCATATGAATCACGTTTCTCATTTTGGATTTCTAGTTGCAGACCACTAGAAATTGCTTGTGCTCTTTCAATTACTTCCCTATAAGTTGCCAATTTCAAGCCAGCTAATATTCCCCGAATTTCTGGTCGCAACCATTGTTCAAAACGACGAGCTTTCTTTTCATCTGTATCAACCAAATACGGAGCAAAACGAGACAATCTGTTAAAATTCCTTTCATATTCAACCACTGTCATGTTGCCCTGCTTTAAGTTAAGAAATTCGGTCTCCTTCTGCAGTCGATATGATTGAGGGAAATAGCGATCCCTAATCGGATCTTTGAAATCATTCCACGTCAAAGCCCCGACGTTGTTCAACGATCATTGTTTTAGCATGCGACTCCCACCAATAACTTGCTTCCTCAACTAGCTGGTATATAGCACACGAAACTTTTTGCTCTTCAGAACAACCCATCAATTCAAAAATCCGCTCGAGAACTCAGATCCACTCCTCAACATTTTCTGGTCTTTCATATCCTTTAAACTTTGGTGGATCCATCCTTCTAAACTGATCAATAATTTCATAAGTTCTCGGTTGGTTGTTCACGCCCACACCTCGAGTTGCTTGTCACGATAAATCCTTGCTGCGTTTGTAAGAACCGAACAAAATCCGCACCATTATCCGGGGTTTGTGGCCCATTTTCGCCCGGATTACGTCTTGACTCAAGATACTTCAATTTCTAAATCAAAGACACAAGTCATTTACTTTCGTGCCCACGGGTTATATTTCGAGGACTTCTTTCTCATAATCATGAAAATATATTCTTCTCATAGCATAAAAGCATAACACATATTTCTTAACTTGAATACTAAATTTCGTGGTTAAGAAACACTTCCTAAAACTTTCATCTTTAACTTCATAAAGAATGTGTCTGAAACCGCAAAATCTTTAATTGTATCAAGCATAACAAATCAATATACTTTGTCCCTTGTGGACACTTCTTAACCTTTCTCGTTTCTTTTGATACTGAAAACTTTCAAACATTATCCCGACACAATCTTTCTTTTCATTTCATGCTCACATCATAACTTTGAAAACAATTAAACATTTTCAAAAACATAAATTACCCGAGAGTCGACGTTGAGCAACGGTAATGGCCCACACATTCTCTATTCTCAATCAAAAGTTCAAAATCTTTCAAACACATATGATACGTTCATACAATTAGCAAGTCTACGTGAATGTAAACCTTGCTCGATATCAAATAACGCCCCATTCTTGTAATGTAGACATTACTAAAATCTTTATTTCTTTAACAATTATAGAATAATAATAACCATAATAATAATATTGGTAAATATTATATATAAGCAATGAGGTAAAATTGATGAACGGACGGCATATACCCTATAAATATGTATATGCCAACCGAAACAACAACAAAACAACACCAACAGAGCAATAGCAACTAGGGACACATCCTCATCATATATATATATATATATATATATATATATATATATATATATATATATATATATATATATATATATATATATATAGGGATGGATCAATTGAGAACCACAAGTAATATAGGAACTAGGAACTAATCTCGAATGTTAATTAGCCAAGATCGAGCGGTTAGAATTATTTGATCTTAATTTCGTTATTTCCTAATATAGGTATTAAGAGGATAATTATGTAATATCATCTTAAACAACTCGATCCATTGTGCGTTATTCATGGATATCATATCCCCGATTTTTGTTTCCATTCTATGAATTGATAACTATTAATATCCATATTAAAACAAATCCTTATCATCATATACGTTTCATCCATAATTTTCTGCAAAAATGGCATCGATGGTATGTATTTCAATTATTTTGTTGTTTTATAATAGATTTGTAAACTAGTTTCGACAATCATTTATTTGATATGGGCACGAATTATTGATGTATTATTAAGTTTTGTTTAACAATGAATAGTAACATTATACAGCATGCATAATAATGTTTGACAAAACATTGGCATTCACAGATGCACAAACATGTTTACTGACATGGGATGCACAATCATATTTACATACGATTAATTATTATCCATATTAAAACAAATCCTTATCATCATATCGCTTTCATCCATAATTTTATGCAAAAAATGGCATCCGATGGTATGTATTTCAATTATTTTATTTTTTCAAATATTTATTACGTAGTTCATTGTTAATTGTATATATTTATGATGTTTTACTATCAGTGTGCATGTATATATGTATTTCCCGATGCTTCATATTCATTATCCATTTGTTCAATGTGCATACATTACCAGTGGTATAAGCATGCACGACAGTATGTGCATATGTTTATATTATGCCCAGATACTTCATATTCATTTAAATGTTGTACATTGTGCATAATGTTATTTAAGTATGCACTTCAGTGGATAATTGCAATAATTGTGCGTGTACAAATTAAGTACAGTTGCTTCATATTCATTTACATTTTGTAAATTGTGCGCGAAATCATGATTAATTATGCATGTCGGTAGTAATATTTGTGCATTACCCTATTACTTAATTAATATTTAAAGATATTTGTTGTTTTTTTCCCATAGGTATAAAAAGATTTTTGTTGTTTTATAATAGTTTTTTAAACTAGTTTCGACTATCATGTATTTGATATGGGCACGAATTATTGATGTGTTATTAAGTTTTGTTTAACAATGAATAGTAACATTATACAGATGCATAATAATGTCGACAAAACATCATGCTCACAAGATGCACAAAAATGTTTACAGATACAGGATGCACAAACACATTTACATACGATTAATTATATGATACAACATGCACAAACATGTTTACAGATATTTAAGGTTTATACATTGTTTTTTTGCAGGTAATGATATCCAAAATGAAGCATTACAGTACAGTGATTTTATTATACCTTTTTGTGATGAACTAAAAAAGCCCAAATTACATATGGCGTTCCGTAGCTTAGAGGAAGCAGAGGAATTCTATGACGTATATGCATCTGCTTGTGGATTTGAGACGAGAAAAAGTTCTATAAAACGTTCGAGTGATAGTAAAGTCATATTGTTTAGGTCCATTCTCTGTACTCGTGAGGGTTCTAACGTCTGTTATAATGATCCTAATGATGTTAGTTCTTCAAATCAGAAACGTAATAGATTATCTAGCAGAGTTGGGTGTATGGCACGTATTGTGTTTCGTTCGTCGGAGTCGATATAAGATTCATAAGTTTATTGAGGGTCACACACACCAAATGGTACCTGATGCTTATCGCCACCTCATGAAAAGTAATCGTAAGGTTGATTATATGCATCAAATGTTCATTGAGAAGGGTATAAAAGCCAACATTGGCCCAAGCAAGAGTTTTCAGATATTCAGGAGATTGTTGGTAGTTACCAAGATGTTGGTTGTACTATTGTCGACTTCAAGAATTACAAGCGTGACTTACGGATGTCTGTTAATGGTGTTGATGCTCAAATGTTGTTGGATAACTTCAAATGGAAACGTGAGAATTGCAATGGCTTTATGTTTAGCTACGATGTTGATGATGCTAGTAGGCTTACACGTTTATATTGGGCTGATTCAACATCCATACAATTTTAAGTTATTCGGTGATCTTGTTTCTTTTGATGCAACATATGTAATGAACAAAGTTAGTTTTTGGTTATTCCATAATTCAAGATTTTATTTTTCAAATCTTTATTACGTAGTTCATTGTTAATTGTATATATTTATGATGTTTTATTATCAGTGTGCATGTATATATGTATTTCCCGATGCTTCATATTCATTATCCATTTGTTCAATGTGCATACATTAACAGTGGTATAAGCATGCACGACAGTATGTGCATATGTTTATATTATGCCCAGATGCTTCACATTCATTTAAATATTGTACATTGTGCATAATGTTGTTTAAGTATGCACTTCGGTGGATAATTGCAATAATTGTGCGTGTACAAATTAAGTATGATTGCTTCATATCAATTCACATTTTGTAAATTGTCTTGCGAAATCATGATTAATTATGCATGTCGGTAGTAATATTGTGCATTACACTATTACTTAATTAACATTTAAAGATATTTGTTGTTTTTTCCCATAGGTATAAAAGATTTTACACCCTTTAGGTAGAGACAACTATGGTAGATGTGTTACATTTCGCAGACTATAATTTCTAATGAAGATGTTGAATCTTATTCTTGGGTGATGTCCAAATTTTTTGAGTGCATGGGAAAACATCCGAATGTAATCACAATGATCAAGACCCATACGAAAATTGCAATTGCAAATGTGGCCCAATTCGCACATAGGTTCGTATGTGGCATATAATGATGAAGGTTGTCGAGAAGTTGCCTCCTTCGTTAAGGGATAGTACGTAATTCAAACAAGATTTTGATGATGTTGTTTGGTCGATTTGGATGAACCTTGATGTTTGATTCCAAATGGCGCAAGTGATGGAGAAATATAACATTGTTGGTCATAAGTGGTTTGTTGATATGTTCAATTTGCGTAAATTCGGATTCCAAGATACTCCGCGACATTAGTATGAGTGGTCTGCTTAGGACAACATCTTCATCTGAGAGCCAAAATAGTTTTTGGTCTATTTTTGAATAGCGATTCTAACCTTGTAGATTTGTATCTACACTTCAATAATTCCATGGAGGCACAACAGTAGTGGTTATGATCAATTTACATATGTCGACCATACGCACTCACGACATGAAGATCGATCTAGATTTTGAGACACATGCGGGCCTATATACACCAACAAGATTTTGTTGATGTTCAAATGAAATTATTGCAGCGGATAGAAGGTGTGTTATGAATGATATGTCACGGGATATGGATGCTAGGTATTTTGAGGTTGATGATAGTCGATGGTATATTCTTGTTTCCCACAATGTTACGCCGGATGATATATCTTGTTCATGTAAGTCTGTTCACGAGGAAAGGTTTGTTGTGCAAACACTTGTTCTTCGTCATGAAGTCTCTCAAATGAAGCATATTCCACAAAAGTTTATTATGAGCGTTGGATGAAAACGGATACATACATGGGTGCTCGAATTATTTGCGTAAATCCTCTACGGGTAATGATCATTTATTCCTTGAGCTTTGTAAGATTATCGGTCATGTTGAAGGTATACCGATCCGAAAGATCGTTTATATTTGATTTGAAAGATTTGAACGATAAGTATTCCAACATGGGACGATCATTAGGCTCGAGTAAGGATAAAGATAAGGCTATTGAGGATTTTATGGTATGCCTATACCAACCGAGATTGATATTCTTTCACCGATGTTTCTAAAACAAAGGGTAGTGGGCGAGGTGGTCGGAGGTTGAAGTCAAACAGAGCAAACTATTGAAAAACTTCAAAAAGCAAAAAGAAAATGCAGGAAATGTAACGAACTTGGTCACCACGATTCCAGGAACTGTCCGAATGCAGTTGATGATAAAGCTTGATATCTTAATACTGTAACCTTTATAATTATTCAATACATTATGTCTTCATATTATAATTTGTTTTAATTGACGTTATTTCACTTAATTGTATATTGTGTTTTAATTATCTTATTTATCTACATTTATAATGTAATGTACAGCGATAATGAAATATAATTTCGTGCATGCGTTTATAACATAACGTGCACATATACGAATAGCATACAAAAAATAAATAGTTCGTGCACTTGTTTTGTTATAGAGTGCACAATAATGTAGTGTGTTGTGCACATGGATACTGTTTATACAAAGTCAGCAGTGTTATAATCGGAAATACATTATATACAACAAATATAAAACATTATTTGTTGTATGATATGTATACTTTTGTTTCAGTCATCATTAGTTTATTTTTCTGTGTGTACAACTAATAATCCCATCACACGTGATCCTAATACCCAGATAATGAGATTACTATGTACACACAAATTATATTTATTTAAATTGCAATCATGCACAACAACGTATTCAACAAAATCTTGTGAATGCGTTTGTGATATACTGTACATAATAATTTTTATTTAAATTGCAATCTTGTGAATGCGTTTGTAATACGTATCTAGACAATCCATTATGAATGGATGCACAGTACCACTACAAGTGCTCTCTATGAGTGAGAATGACAAGGCAATCAAAAAATGCCTCCTAAACCACGAACCTCCGTCAATACTCGACAACATTGTTGTGCATACTGCCCTAATCTTTATTTCCTCTCTTCCGATACCTCCAAAAAATCCCAACCATTCCTCAAATAATGCACTTGTGGCAGTCCTCTCGAACAATTGTATTTCTTTCGCACCATATGGAAAACCAAACACACGGTAAACATCATCCTCGCTTATCCTAACATCGCACCCATTAGTGCATTTCTAACTCACGGTTTCTTGAGTTGAAATGGTCTAATACCAATATGCCAAATGTCCCGGTAATTCTTTGACGTTAAGATCCAAGATACGTCGAACCCAATCATCTCACTACTTCAATTTGCGAGTTGTTCGATTCTTTGAATACTTAAACTAAAAGTTGTTGGTGTAGTTCGTGTCAACAACCTTGGTAGTCCTTTATCCTCATCATCTTCTAATGTTTCAACTTTTGGTTCAATTTTCACGCCGACATCTAACATCAATGGGATTCCTAACTTGGATATTACGGACTACTGAGTTGATCATGCATATTGTCATTCTTTTTTTCAAAACTTTCTTCTTTCGCTTTCCTACGACACATACTCAAATTGTTTATTTATTATAATAAATTAAAATTAATTTGTGTCATTAACTAGACACAAACTATTATCAATACCTGCATCAACAATAGATGTTCCTTTCCGTCATAGTTTGTCTACTTTTCTTTTAAGTGGTGATTCTCCGTGTCCTAAATTGAAATATACCATTTGCACAAGCAATTAAATAAAATATTGCAATGTGTTTTTTATAAATAAATTACAACCTATGAAATCATACCAGTCTCCTCAATATCCATACTAACGTCTTCATTTTCATTGACTTGACGTGTTAAATTGACAAGGTTCAAATCAAAGAAAAGGACATCAATAATATGATATGATATATAAAACACAATTCATAATATATAAATAATGTATGCAAAAATAATTTATAATACCGCATTGGCAATGATTTGCCCTTATCTCGTCTGTTTTGTATAGTTTTCTTTAACAAGTGAGTATCCGGTACTAAATTGAACAATTAATATAATAACATGTAAATCACATAATTGTAATATTATATATGCACAACATGTGATATACATAAATGAATAATATAAATTTAAATCATAGTAGTCTCACGTATACTACAAATAAATATAATAACACATTACGCATATCCAACACATCACGAATGCACGTTCTTATGTGGTACGTGTGCATAAACATATTCCAAACTTTATGTACAGATAAATGAATATGTGCATACAGATAACATATCATATGCATGTATGTATAAGCAAGTGTTCATTGATATTTTGAATCTTATACATATTTCAAAATCTCGTGTAACATATATTGAAATGCAAATCATAAGAGATGGAATTCATATATATCAAGTACAACATGCATTATGTGAAAAAGTGTAGTATCACAATATCATAAAATACGATGAAAAATTTAAAAAGATTTTATAACATATGAAATCATAATGCATACCAGCTACATACAATGTGCACATTAATACTTATAATAATTTCATAACAAAATCAGTATGCATATCAAAGATATAATGGATGCACAGACTTATTTGGGACGAGTGCATAAACATACAACATAATTTATGAACAGATAAATGGATATGTGCATACCGATAACATACTATATGCCTATGAATATAAACAGTGTACATTGATATATTGAATGCTATACATATTTCAATATATCGTTTAACATATAGGGTGCATAACAATTATATTTTGCATGCATATATATCAAATTTCATTCATAATATGATAAAGTGAAGAATAACATCATCTTAACTAAACAATAAAAATTAAAAAAAGATTATATATCCTATATAAAACAGAATGTACGATGACTGCATACATTATGTACATTTATTTTTATAATGTTTCTATAGATTTAAACATTTAATTTCAGACAACTATATAAATATTAAAACGAAAATGTGCATATCGATATGACATTTTGTTCAAGACATATACTGTAATATAATATAAACTCTTTTGTACCTTGAATTTCAGTTGCAGAAGGTAGTCCAACCCTGACACGTTTTACACTCATTGGGGTGTTTTCTCCCACTCCTTTTCTATTTCTAATATAAACATATGCATGTTAGTTACAAGTTATATGCATAACATATAGACCTATAAAAAGTAATAATATGTTTTAAGTATAAAATAGTTTGTATTACCAATGTTTTCACTGGATCCATCCATCTGTACTCCAATACTATCTTCATTGACAATTGCATTTGCTCCTGATGCATAGCAGTACTCATTAAACATTTTAGTAAAAGAAAATAAAGGAAATGTCAAAAACATTAACAAATATATCCATGCCATCATTTTTCTTCTTTAGTTTCAAGAGTTCGTTGGTCTTTTGCGGTCGTTGTTGACCGTAACAACCTACAAACCGGTTTAATGGTTAAAAATGTGCTTCATCTTCACAATGGCACCACTTGGTGCAATTTTTCCTTTATATTACCAACAGCACCGCTTGCCCTCTCCGTAAATTGTAATACACATGAAAATATAATTAAAATATTGTAATGAAAAGGTTAGAATCATGTCATGATTAATCATAAATATTTCAAACATTATGTTTTGTATACCTGGCACAACTGAATTAACACATTCATCATGCATAGTTGTGTCCTTACTCACGTAAACGGGCGCCCTTGCTTTTGGTACATTAACTGTATTGCGAGCTTGTACCTTTCCTGTTGTTTAAGATTAAATAAATACAAAATACTTAATAATATGAACAAGAATGCTGTATGACATGAAATATACTAACAAATCGTACGAATATCGTAATAATGAATCATTCATGCAAAATCATAAATCATAAGGGAGTTATGCATGCAGTACCCAAAACATAACTATTAATAAACGTTTTCAAAACATACAAAATTTGATAAAAAACAACAGTATACTTATATTGATTACACAATATAAAGCTTAAAAACACTAGATATATGATACCTTTTGATGTTCTTTGGTGGCATATCATTCCTTGTCATGAAAATAAACGAACATTTTTGTTATTAAAATTTATACTAGATATGTATTACACACATAAAGACAAATAGCTATGCCAAAAGGAAATACCTTTTCATGTAAGTTCTCTTTCTTGCATAGAATTACCAATCGAGGTTTCTTTTGAACTTGAACCCGATCGGGTTGGGTTTCGTAATACATTAACTATAATTGTAAAGTATACAAAATAAAAAATATATACTTTAAATTTTGTATTAAGGTAAACTTACTCAAACCGAACTTTGTTTCTTCTTATCCATTTCTTGCATGAAAAAAAATGATAGATATATTAAATTACACATGATACTTAATATATACGAAATAATTCTTGTGCATATCATAAACATATTTGTGATTTTTAAGATTAATAACATTCAAACTTGTTTATACGTACAAACAACTAATTAATCACATACAATCTATACAGTCATAGTGTATGTTGTAAGATTAAACAAAATACATAAAATGTATAAAACAGATTTGAGAGTGAACAATATCAAAAACATCACGAACAAACTAAGCACATGAGATACGCATTATAAATAAGATATGATGTAGAATTTTATTAAAAATAAATAAACGAGATCCTCAAATTGCAGCATCTTAATATATCATATTTCTTATTCATGAGAATTGTTGTCTTATGCATATTTAAATGATACGGCGTGCATGACTTTTAAGCGCTTTATACGTAATGATAATATAATACTTAATAAAATCATCTAACATAAAGGAAACAAGATTAGTATTAAACAAATAGAAAATTACGACCCATCAAATAAAAAACTGTTAACTTCAGTTTAAAAAACACAGATCATTAAAACAACGATTAAAGTAAAAAAGGGTTGAATTTCATGTAGTACTATATTCGCTTAAAATTCTTCAATTAAGGGGGGACCACTTTGGATGAATTCTGACAAAATCCAAACATATGGTCAGACTTTAAAACTATCCAAACATTTTTAGCTCTGAATCTAAACACATATGCATACAAAGATTGTCATAAAAGTAAAAAAACATCAACATCAACTGTTTTCGTAAGATTTTTTTGTGCAATTTAAGAAAACAACATACAAAAAAATTCTTACGATACGCAACAAATTTTACTTAACATATGCATCATATAAACGATCTTTACCGATATAGGGGATGTGTCTTCAACAATGTTTTTCACGATGGTGGAGACTGTAACTATATTAACATCAGCGCGAAAATTTTTTTTTATTCGATATGCACACACACGCACAATAACCAGACGCAGACACAATAACTATATCAAATGTTTTTCTCGATTGTGGATACAAACGCAGACGGCGAGGCGTATTGAAGGTGGAGAGTCGAGAATGTGAAGAGGCGAGAAGGTGAAGAGACTAGACTTGTTCAGCAGTAATAAATGGTAAATTAGGTTAGTTGGTAAAAAGAAGCGGTAAGTTAGGGATTCTAGAATCATTCTCGAAGAATTACGCATGCAAATTACTTTAGTGCCCTATACCCATATTTACACCGAAAATTTTGGTTTCCATCAATTTAAATGTAATACACGGATTTGGAATGTCAGATGTGCATAACCGTGAGATCGACCGGAATGGATGGTTTGGATTGGTTCCTAGTTCTCATTCTATAGATGGTTCCTCCTATAACCATCCCCTATATATATATATATATATATATATATATATATATATAAGTACTCATTAAAAGCCATTGCATTTCAACATAGTTTTCGTCAAAACCGCTTAATTTTGTTCTTAAACGCACTCAAGTACTAGCATAGTTTGAAACATATTTACATAAAACATGGTCCCGAGAGAATGTATTTGTGGTGCTCATTCCGTCAAGATCATTCGTCAACCTCTCACCGCAAAACATATATGAAAATATGGGATGTGAGCATGTAAACATACTCGATGGGAATACATCATAGCGGTTATAACCAATCGTAATGCACACAACATAATGAACTCTTCTTTATGATTATTCTTGCGGGTACTCATTATTTATCTCATTGGCGATTACCCTTATGGGTACTCATTATTTATCTCATTGGCGATTACCCTTGCGGGTACTCATTATTTATCTCATTGGTTAGCCCCTGTGGGCCTCCCCGAGGTAATTCTTTAACATTGAGCCCATGGGCCTCCCGAGTGTAGATCGCTACACTAGACCCCTTGTGGGTCTCCTCGAGGGTACTTCTTTAACATTCTAGCTCACATGCATGCACAAAACACAACAATGATTATAACCATACAACGTACTTACAGATCGAGTAAACCCCACCTCGTGTAGACGTTTCAAAATAAATCTCTTGTTTGGTTGTTCGTCCTTGAGCTTCGGATGTCGCGCCACCTAGCACTTTAACATTTCTCTTAACTAAGTTTCATATGTCCAATTAAGTATATTAAACACATCAACGCACGTAAAACACTTAATCTTAACCATAAACCAACAATACCCTTTTTTAACATAATGTATGTTTAACGTGAAAATTTGCACAAGATGTCGTCTATCTTAGACGAACCTTTATATATGCTTAACTATCATCAAAGATTACAAATCAACCATCAAAATCCAAAGATCAAAACTTTAGCATTGAAAGCCCTAATTCGACGTCAAACTAAAATTTTCCAAATTTTTAATACGTCGGCCGAAAAATCCGAACATATCATTTTAAGCTTTATTCATAGCATAGAATCCAAATATGAACTCAAAATGATCAAATAAAATCAAAATCCAACATTACATGAGCTAAGGTTTTCGCCAAAAGGGTTTTCGAGCGGCCGATTTAAACGTTTTCTTGTTCAAAACATGTTTATTTCAACCCAACAACACATATATGAACAAATATCAGCATATAAACAACATAAATTCAATATCAAGGCCTCAAATTTTCGAAATCACAAAAATTCCAAGAATGAACATATGCTCAAAAATTCAACGTTAAACGGTTTATCGACGATTAATCCAACGTAACATCAAGAAATAATCAAACAACAACACATCCTCTTCACAATCCATGAAAGGACCGAAATTCAACATGCACGTAAGTTCATGTTTTTAAATTTTTCAAACCGTAGATACGTTCTAGAAATTGAATTATACCTGAATTCGAAGACCGATTGAAAATTTAACGGTTGGATCTTGAAATTCTGGAGCATGAAATTTTTGAAATTTTTTGTGTGTGTGTGTAGTGTGTGAAGCACGAAATTGGGGAAGAAAAATGATGAAAATGATGAATAGTAGCTATTTATAATCTAATCCACAAATTTTTCTTTTATTTTTTAATTTATTTAATAAAGTGATTAATCACCATTTTCCAGAGAAATCCACAAAACTCTACACTTTTCTTCATACTTAAGGCATAAGATGTATATTTACATATATGTGCATGTATATCCATTTTATTACTTCTTCACAAATTTTTAATCTAATGCAGAACAAATAACGTTTTAATCGATTCTTATATCCAAATCACTTAATATCATCAATTAATCACCAATGCATAAAATTTAAACTTTCATGCTAAATTCATAATTATAATTTACTAAGACATTAAAATTTATAATATCAAACTTTACATTTTCGCTAGGCGCATTCTCGCCTTGGCCGAATAACCTGTAAAAACGCTCAAAACTCAATTTTTTATTAGTTCACAATTTAAAGAAACATAATTCACTCTTTAAAATATATATATAAATACATATATATATATATATATATATATATATATATATATAGGAGTGGATCAAATGAGAACTCCAACTTTTTGAGAACTAAGAACTAATGTGGTCCATTCATTTTTATAATCTAATGGTCAAGATTAATTATAAATAGTTAATTATCCTCATAATTTAATGGTAACCATTTAGCCCTAAAATCAAGGGATTTGTATATTGATTTTCGTAATTATTCTCATATGCATAATTACTACGATTATATGCATAACACCATGAATTACATGAACATAACAATGAATTGGAATGAATAGCATGCACAAGAATTATGATTATATGCATAACAACATGAATTATATGAACAACGAAAAATAGAATGTGAAATATTCAAATAACGAAAATTTAGGGATTTGACTATTTTTATCATTAAATAATTATGTGTCGTCCGATCTTACTTAATCTAACGGTAGTTATTGGTTCTTGGTTCTTATCTAAGAGTGGTTCTCTATAACCAACCCCTATATATATATATATATATATATATATATATATATATATATATATATACTTCTTTAAGAAAATATCTCCCAGATTACACATTGTAATCGAATAAGATCACTCTAAATTATAAATAAGCATGCGCCTAAAGCCGAGTGGCTAGGTTTGGCCATAATATTTTTGATCAGACAGAGCTTCGGGCCGGGCCAAAATACTCATTGCGATCCATGGACACGGTCCAGCCCCAACAAATCTATGCTATAATCCTACTTTCAGATTGGGCCGTGTCATTAATTCTTAAGGAATGAATCTATCCATAGTTTTCATTTGACTTATTATAGTCACTTATTAAGAGAATAATAAAAATACTAACAAGAATACTATTTTACCCTTACCGCCTCCAATCGAAATTCCTAGTAAAATAATAGAGTGATGCTATTCAGCCATAATGTGACCGACCATAACAAGTTTTATTGAATGAAAAACAGTTTATTTAATATTTGATCTATTAAAAAATTAGTTTTACATTAAAAATAGGTGAAAAAATGATATTTATGTAAAAATAATTAACACATTAATTTAATATTATTATTTTATTAATTAATTATATTGATAATTACTAAAATGTTCTGTCAGCCATAATGTGACCGCATAGCTTTATTGAAAATAATAATTCTCTAGACAAAGAAAATTATTGATTCAACAAAGCTTCTCATGTCATAGCCCCTGTCCTCAATTATCTTCCACCAATTCTCAAAAGAAGAAAAGAATAATTCGTGTGAACATTGAAACATTAAACCCCCCATTTAATCACCAAATCTAGTTATGGAAGGATTAAATAAAATTCGCAATTGGAATGTGAATGAGTTAAAAGTTTTGCACTCCTGCACCTACATATACAATTTTAGAGCAATGGCAAGGCATTTAATCCAACTCTCAACAGAGTTCTTGTGAATAAGTTATCTCCCACCGTCAGAAACAATCACCACAGTCCTCCTCCCAATTTAAAATCATCCAAGTTATTGAACTTTGGTAAATTGTCACAATTGGACCTAAGGTTGCGCGACAAAGCAGGGCATAATATACCAACTGCTTTTAAAGAAGGTTGTATCATTCTCTTGTCGGAATCTGGAGGAAACCAAGTGAAATAGGTTTTCACATTTTTCCAATTTTAGTCATCGATGTTGGTTCAGTTGAGGAGTATGATTTAACGGTAATTGAGGTGTACGATTTGAAGAAATTCTCTCCAGTGAAGATGGCAGCCTGCAAAATTAATTTACTTCATTTTATCTTTACTTTGTGCATACACCGATGCAAGCACAATTGATGTTGAAATAAAAGTGATCTTGAAATCAACTTATAATATTTTTGGAAGAGGAAAACCCGTCGTGAAATTTATGGGTGCTTGAACTCAACTTGTTTTTGAGAGGCTATAGAACAGTGATGAAATTGTATTTTTTGTGAAGTTGATTTAGGACTAAATAAAGAAATATAGTATTTCTATTAATTTTTAAATATTTCAGACTGGCGTAACCCAGCCCGAATCGTTTGACCCAATGGGCGCAGCTGGCCCTGCCAGGTGTTGTATTTCTCATCTATTAAGAATCAGTGTATAATAATATCCACCAACTAAGTCGGGAAGGAAGTAGTTCAAACAGGAGGATTGGAAAATGCCCAAAGCAAAATGGGCTTAAAATGTATGGTATGTTTCTTGCAAGGACAATATAATTTAGATTTAACAAAAGAAATATAATCTCCTCTCGCTCATTCGCCAAATAGATAATCTTCTACTAATAAAAAGCCGCAATTCTATTCTACGTTTCTATCTAGATATTCTTAGCTATATTCATCTAAAACACCTAATGAAACTCGTCAAAAAACAATGTGGTCCTAGTTCAATACACCAACAAGAATAAAAAAATAACACGATATCTACAAAGCATATCTCAATCATATTAAGACGAAACCAAGAAAACAACAAATAGGAAAACAGAAGAAACAGCGCAAAATATTTGCACACGAGACTGGTCAAAGATAGGATTAAACTCACCAAACCATTCACAACATTGCCCCAATCCAGTCTGGAAACTCAGCCCAAAGCACAATGGCAGCAACCTGCTCGACTCCTATGAACTCCAAGCGATCAACAGACAGCTTAACCGTGCTATCCGTGCCTCAAACGGCCACTCGACTCCTCGTTCATTTCACCTTAGATCCCCTTTCTACCAGCATCGTTTAGACCAGATATACAAAAGAATTCCAAGACATCAAAGAAGATATCTAGCTCAAATAAAAGAAGCCGGGCAAGTCAAAGTAGAACCGAAGCAACAGGAACAAGAGGATTCATTATGAGGCTCTGGAACAAGGTCAAGTTCGGCTTAGTGAGAGGGCATAAGTCCCACAGCTAAAGGTGCAAGTTTCAGATGCATATACTTTTCATATGACAACTATGATATACATTGTAACGCAACCAATTAGCTCGTGAAAGCAAAATTACCTCTCAAGTTGACATTTAATAGCTAGCTTTTCTCTCAGTCTATCCACCGATATAGATCTTCCAGTAGGATCCGACCTCTGGCCGTGGTATCAACTTGAAGCTGTTGCTGGTTTAGATCTCTAAGAACACATCATATAAACCATCATATCTAGGACATGTTAGAAGCAGAAGAGGAAAATACAATATCCAATATCAGCAATGCTGCTAAAAACATTACTTCATTTTGAAGAAGAATGTTTGTATACAATAAGGTCTGGCTAACAGCATTCTCCTCTTTCTCGTAAATACTACACACGAAATAGAGATGACCAGTATAAAGGAAGGCAGTGAGACAAACTGATCCATTTTATGCATAGCTAAACGTAAACAATAACCTAAGACAGCCTAAGAGCCATTTCCTGAAGCAGTGCCCTTTTTTGTGATGCATTAATGACATGACTCGTTTCGGCATTCTCTAGGACATCAGCAATAATTGCAGCTGCATGGTCAAGAGGTTCTTCTGCAGCTCTCTTCAACATAAACGCCTGTTAGTTAAAAAATGGCCACAGATTAAACATAAAAACCCCATGACAACACTAAAAGTTACACCTCTTCATGTTTGATAATAGGCACAAACACCATAATGATCATTCTGAATGATTCATAAGAGAACTCCCCAGTTAAAGTAAAAAATGAGATAATTTGAGGTAAAAGGCAAGACTTGTTTTCTATTAATAACTTAACAACCTTTTATACAGATAATTGTTTCATGCAAAATTAAGCATTTTCATCCTGAGAATAGAAAGAATAGCAAGGATTCTGGTGGGGAGGGAGGAAAAGGAGGCGGAGCAAGACCTGTCCGTGATGTGTGATGGTTAGTGAACAAGGTGGTTGGAACCATGGCTCTCCATCTATTTGAACCGGCAAGCCAGCAAAAATCTGAATCTTAATTGACTGCCCCTGTGCAAGCCTCCGAGCCCGGGATAGCCCAACCTGTCCAATACAACCCACATTAAACAATATAACAGATTAGAGGTCAGACACAGTTAAAGTTGCGAGTACTTCTGTTAAAACCAGAAACTGAAAATAAAATCCAGCAACTCTTGCTGCTCCTAAGCCTCCAGGCTAAAACTAATTCACGATAAAAAAAAAAACAACAACCTGACAGCAGCCCTAATTGGGCATTTAAATAACATCCTACTCATACTAAAAATAGAAACCCTAAAAACTGAAATTAGAAACCTAACAAAATCAACTAGAAATAAAAAGAACGAACATCAATATCTCAGCCCACGAATAGTGGCTCAAGCCCGTCCCCGTCTTCGGTAAACCAACAGAGGCCTCGGCTCCTCCTCAGCCTCCTCCTCGACGCTGCCGCGCCTTGCTCCTGCTCCCTATCAACTCCATCGTCCTTCGAAACAACCTTGTCCTCAAGGTTGAAGTCCGGAAACTGGGTCTGAAAACTGACTTTGCTAATCCAAGTAGTCTCATCAACCGACTGCCCGACCCACTTAACCAACAGCTGTTCCTCATCCTCCTCTCTCACGACCATTCCGCCAAGCTAGCACATCCTCGGGCTCAAACACCGGCCCCATCGGTAATTCCAAAGTCGCCGGTAACTCCGCCTCCACAGGATGGTCGCCCACTACGCGCCGCAGCTGCGACACATGAAACACCGGGTGTATGCGGCTTGTGGGCGGTAAGGACAACCTGTACGCCGTAGCACCCACGCGCGCCTCAACCAAAACGCCCATAAAACTTGGGTGACAACTTATGGTAAGGCTGGCGAAAAGCCGTAGACTGTCGATGAGACCAAACCTTCAGAAATACCTTATCCCCAACCTGGAATACCACCTCCCGACGATGCTTGTTAGCCTGCTTAACCATGCTCTGCTGTGCCTTCTCCAAATTACTCTTCAGGCGTACCATCATGGCATCCCGACTGCCTAAAACGTCGGCCACAGCAGCCACCCTACTCTCACCGGGTAGAAATCGCCGGATGGTGGGAGGTGCCCGCCCGTACACAATCTCGAATAGGGTAACCCGGGCAGCCGTCTGAAAGACAGTATTATACCAATATTCTGCCCATGAAAGCCACCGTAACCACTGCTTCGGTTGTTCACAAGTAAAACAACGCAAATAAGTCTCCGCCACCTGATTCAAGACTTCCGTTTGACCATCCGTTTCCGGATGATACGCAAAACTGAACTTCAACTATGTTCCGGATAATGCAAATAATTCTTTCCAAAACGCACTGACAAACAAGGAGTCACGATCACTGACAATCGACCGCGGAATCCCATGCAGCCGCACTACTTCCTTGGCAAACACTTCCGCTACCGAACGCGCCGTGTCGGTGACGAGTGCTAGAAAGTGCTCGTACTTGGACAAGCGGTCTACCACCACCAAAACCGACGTGTACCCCTTCAACTTAGGCAAGCAAGTGATGAAATCCATTGAAATGTTCTCCCAAATCAGATCCGGAATGGGCAAGGGCTGTAGCAGCCCGGCAGGAGACAACGTTTCATACTTGGTCTTTTGGCAAACCAAGCACTGGGCGACATAACTCTGCACTCGGCGGAACATACCTCTCCAATACACATTCAGCGCCAATCGCCTATAGGTGCGATACGCACCTGCATGCCCTCCGATCGGTGTATCATGGAACTCTTCTAACAGACGAGGAATCCACTTGGAATCGGAGGCCAACACCAAGCGTCCCTTAAAGAACAATCGCCCTCCCCTCAACTCAAAATCCGGTTTACTAGTGGGTTTCGTGTCCAATGCCAGCACAATGCCCCGTACAAACTCATCCTGTTGCTGCTCTTCCCCCACATCAGCCAACCCCAACCACTCCGGGCCACTAATCGCAGCTAATGAGGCCTCTCTTCCCCTTCTTGAAAGGGCATCCGCAGCAGCATTTGAGATGCCTGTTTTATATTCAATCACAAAATTGTACCCCAGTAACTTCGCCACCCAAACCTGCTGCGATGGTGTCGCTATGCGCTGAGTGAGAAGATGTTTGAGGCTGCGGTGATCAGTGCGCACCACAAACCGCCGCCCAATCAGATATGGCCGCCAATGCTCCGCCAATGTTGTACTGCTAAGGCCAAACCCATCATTTCACGCTCATAGGCTGACTTGGAGAGGGTGCGGTCAGCCAAAGACTTGCTGAAATATGCTATGGCCCGCAGCTCCTGCATGAGCACCGCCCTGATGCATCACACTCTACCACAAACTGGCGATCAAACTGAGGCATAGCTAACACGGGCGCCTCAGTTAATGCCTTCTTAAGGCGTTGAAACGCTTCCTCGGCCTCTAAAGGCCATTTAAACCGAACTGGAGCTTCCTTCTTTAAAAGTGCCGTGAGTGGACGAGCAATAAGGCCATACCCCCTCACAAATCTCCTATAATAACATATCAGCCCGAAATCCTCGAACCTCGCGGATCGAGCGGGGCTGCGGCCCGTCCACACAAAGCCGACTTTTGCTGGTCCATCGCTACTGTCCCGCGAAATAATATGTCCCAGTATTCAACCTTGAGGCACCCGAATGCACACTTTTTCCGATTAGCTCGAAACCGATTCTCTGCTAAGATCATAAAACCAAACTCAATCGCTCACGGTGGTCCGCCCGGGATCAGTGTAAACCATATATCATCAAAAACCCAATACGAACTTGCAAGACGGCGAAATAAGTCATTCATGGCGATGAAATGTAGTAAGGCATTCGTCGATCCAAAGCCATTACAGAATTCATAATGCCCGCTATCGTCTGAATGCCGTCTTATGGATGTCGGGACCAGCCACCGATTTGGTGGTAACAGGAGCGTAAATCTATTTTGGAGAACACAATCTGGCGCGCCAATTCATCCAAGATCTCCGAATTCTATGGAATCGGATATTTGTCCCAAGACAGTGGACTTATTGAGCTCGCGATAGTCCACAGAATAATCGCCAATCGTTATCTTTCTTTTAACTAATAGTACCGAACTTGAGAAAGGACTCGAACTTGGGTCAGATAATGCTCGTCGCAACATGTCTTCTACCAATTGTTCAATCTCATCTTTCCAGTGGCCATACAGCAAGGTCGGATCGACATGAGCTTTGCCCGGGTCAACTCTATCCGGTGGTCCGTTGTCCGACAAGGGGGCAGCCCCTGCGGCTCCTCAAAAACCCCAACATGCTGCCCGAGGACATCATCCAACTTTCCCACTGTGGCCTCAGATAGTTTCGTGGGTTCGCGGACAAGAACAACCGCCCAAAATTCGACCTCCGCGGTCTTGATCAGGGTGCGAAGACTCACCAAGTTCCGACACATCGCCGGATCCCCCCTTAACTCCACTCGACCCCCATTCCATTCAAAATTCATAGTCAAAGTCTCCCAATTCATGCGAACTTCCCCCAATGTGGCCAGCCATGCAACTCCCAAAATTATATCAATGCCACCCAGGGCAAACACATAACAATCCGCCTTAATAGTGTGACCCTGACAACGAGATAGGTAGTTGCCTACACACGCCTTCCGATTCATGACGATGTCCCTCCCCCAATTGTACCCCGAATCTGCCCGTCTTATCCGGTTTCAGCCGTAGCATGGAAATCAAAGATGAAGAAATAAAGTTGTGGCTAGCGCCACTATCGATCAAGATTGTCACTGTGCACCCTTCCACCATGCCCCGAAGCCTCATAGTCCGAGGGCTAAAAATTCCAGCCATAGAATAAACTAGAAAATCTCCACCTTCTTCTTTCGCCCCCCACTGATCCTCCTGACTAGGGGTGAGCATTCGGATTTCGGTTCGGATTTTTGCCTAATCCGAACCGATCCAAAATCAATTTGAGAGAAAAACAATCCGATCCGAACCGAAAATCCGAAAATCGAAAATCGAAAATTCTATAAAAATATCCGAACCGAACCGAAAAATCCGAAATTATGAAAAATTCGAAAAACCGAAACCAATTTTTGTTAATTCTTATCTATATTTATATTAGATTTAAAAATATTTAAATAAAATATTATTATTTTATATAAATTATATATAATTGGATTTTGATTTAAAAATCAATCCGATCCGATCCGAAAATCCGAAATTTTGAAAATGTCGATCCGATCCGAACCGAATTTTAAATTTCGGTTTGGTTGGATCGGATATTCGGATTTCGGGTATTTTGCTCACCCTACTCCCGACTCTCTTCCCGTCCGTCACCGCAATACTCACTTTGTTGGAGATCCAACTCCTTGTCCTCTTTAGCCACCACCATCACCCTCAGCTCGCAAAAGGCGGTCATGTCCGGTGTAAAGGGTTTCTTACACCTAAAACATAGTCCTTTCGCCTAAGATCCTCTAACACTTTTGGCGGAAGCCGAGTGAATCGTGAGCAGGCAGTGGACTGCCGGACAGCCCTAATTTGTCCCAGGACTGCCCGCCACCTTAGAAAACTGCCGCTCGACCCGCCCACCGCCGCCTCATTCATTGTGTTACCCCCTGCGGCCTCGAAAATTTCCGAACACATCCCGAACCACTGAAAGTTGTACTCCTCGCCCTTCATTCGGAAAGGATATATTGTCCTCAATATCCCTGGCTAATTCCATGGCCGTCTCCAAATCATTTGGGCGAAGAAACCGTAATGAGCCTCGAATCGGGCCCTTCAACCCGTTCATAAAATACCCCAAATAGTGAGCATCGACAGCCACAGGACCTGACTCGCCAATTGGACAAACACCGATATGTAATCCTCCACTGTTCCGGATTGTCTGACCCCGGACAGCCGTTCGAACCTGCTGCCCCTAAACCGTGTGTCAAACCGTGCTACTAGCGCTGTGTGAACTCGTCCCACGACATTCTTGGCTTCCTCGTTCTCAACCACGCCAACCGGTACAAGGCGGGCCCGTTGATATGGAGCGAGGGTAGAGAGTAGGCATGCATGGGAAGAAGCCATTGCTTGTGTATCAAAGGAAGAAGAAGCGTGAGGATCGGGCCTAGTCCACTTTAGGTACTGCTTTGTGTGGGAAGAAATTGTAATTATTGTAAATCTGTAAATAGTATGAATAGGTGGCAGTTATTTATTATTTGTAGTATGCATAGGTGGCGATTATTTATTATTTAGGAATAGGTCTCATTGGGTGAAGTCGGTTATCTCTTTAAGTATGAAAGGGTGGGTTATAAATAGGAAAGGAGGTAGTTATTTATTATGCTGATATTGTATTGAAAGCCTGGAGGCTTCTTGGGCGGCTCTGCCGTTAGGAAAATAAAGAACAAGAATTCTGCAAATATTCTCTCTTTAAATTCTGCTCTGTTCATGACCTTCCTTTCCTGCGGAGTGTCATGTAGCTTGAACTGCTGCTCGGCTCTCGCTATCCACCCAATCGGGTCTTCCCCTTCGAACGTCGGCAGCAGTACGCTTCTTCGCGCGTAATCGCCCACAGCTGGCGTCTCCGCGTCTCCTTGCGACGATCCCCCTGGCGATTGCTCCTCCGCCGATTTCCACAGGATCACCTTCAACAGTGCGGCCAAGGACTCCACGATCCCAGCCAGTTGCACGTTGTTCAAGTCCACTTCGCCGCCATCTCAGCCTGATCAGCCTCCAGTTTATCCATCCGGTCGCTGTTCGATCTCGTCATTCCAGCGGGGCGGGATCCGCAGGTCGGACCAATTGTTAAAACCAGAAACTGAAAATAAAATCCAGCAACTCTTGCTGCTCCCAAGCCTCAGGCTAAAACTAATTCACGATAAAAAAAAAAAACCTGACAGCAGCCCTAATTGGGCATTTAAATAACATCCTACTCACACTAAAATAGAAACCCTAAAACTGAAATTAGAAACCTAACAAAATCAACTAGAAATAAAAGAGCGAACATCAATATCTCAGCCCACGAACAGTGGCTCAAGCCCGTCCCTGTCTTGGTAAACCAACAGAGGCCTCGGCTCCTCCTCAGCCTCCTCCTCGACGCCGCCGCGCCCCTGCTCCTGCTCCCTATCAACTTCACCTTCTCTCTCTCAAGAAAGAGAATATTTTTCCCTAAACACTGAGTTTTCTATATTAAACCTTAATGTGACATTTCAGAGCGAAACATTGTTTATTTGGGAAGGAATCTAGTGCTATGGTTTTCTGTTGACTCAATAGTGAGTCAATGTCTTAATCATAAATTCATAATAATAGAAAATATCTAAAGTTTATTACAATGCTTACAAAGTAATTATCAAATTTAGTGCATGAAATTCTTTGCTCTGGCCTGAAATCTTTGACCCAAAATCTCAAATGCAAAGCACCCTAAGACATCATACTGTTTTGATGTTTCGGATATCTTCATATGAGATTTAAACCGCCTAGTTCAATCTAATGTGCATCTAAATGGCTGTGAGTTTTTTTTGAAGGAAAAGTCCCGCAATAAAAGAGCTTCATAGTGAGAAAAAGGAGTTTAACATGCCTGCAGCTTTCCAAGATGCCATGTCCCTGAAATGCTTACTACCTCAAGCACTTTGTCATGCATAGATTGAGGATCAAAATTGTCATAGTTCTCATCTTCATTCTGCCATAGGTCGACACCACCCATATAACTCCCAATATTAGCTACAAGGACGCCCTCTGCATCCTAAATCGATGAAGCAACAAAACACTTCCAATAAGAATGCTGCATTAGTTTGGTTGCTGTACAAATATTTTACATAGACTCAGCAGAAAGAAAAATACAACTTAGATTTGAAAAAATAAAACATAGATGCTGATAGTGATAAATAAAAGCAAAAGATTACTTAAGGGGAAAAGGCAGAACAATTTTGTGGAAGATATTCAGTATGACGTTTCAAGAAGGCACACTGTTAGCACATATCAGGTATTCATAACTCTGTTGCACTGACCTCAGGAACCTCAATCTCGACACCATCCACCTCAACCCGAACTTGCCAGGGGAACTCGGCAAATGTCCTATCCATTATACTCTTAGCACCTTCTCTTGCATAAAGAACCTTATTCATGAACTGCAACAAAAAATTATTTGAGCTAGATAATAAAAGTAAACTATTTTATGATAAAGGACTTTAGCCAATGATAGGGCCTTGACCAGCAATGGAAAATATGCACAGGTGCAGAGCACAAAGACACTTAACGACTCTCATCCACTCCACAGTAATGTTTGCTAAGTGCAACTATAGTATTGCATTAGCACCGTGAGAAATAAAAGGCATTTCATATTAGTTAAATGAATTTTTTGAAAAAGGCAAATAGATAAGTACACAGACATCGACTTGAGTTTGACAAACAACATTTAGCTTCATACCTAGAACAACATCTGATTTCAAATTCAAACATGACTTAGCATGAATCTCAAGTGATAGACAACTAATGTCTATAATTAAAACATAAGATACCAAAGAAAAAAAAGAAGCCACAGTATAAAGCGCAAATGAACATAAAAAAAAAAATCAGAGAATACATCAAACAACAATGGAAGAAATAATTTCAAATCTCTGCCATTAGCTGCACAATAGATGGAACAGAGAAGTCTACAAGGTGCTCTAAGCACCAATTATTTTGCTATAGCTGAACAGACCAAAGCGAATGAGCTCAATTTTTAAGAGACTGAATGACAGAAATACATGGACATATCTATGTCACTTTTTACTGCTATTGTAAATTAGACGATCTTGAAACTTAAGAAACCTAAAGATTCCCTTCAACAAATATACCAAAGAACGAGAATCAGACAATGGTCTCATGCATCATCAAGCCAAGAATGTAATATCAATAATATGACACTCACTCTGTCATTTGCAGTAATTTCCAGAAAGAACGAGGTTTCACTGCCATTGACATATTACAATGTTTTAGAAAAAAATTCTATTCACTTAGAAAATACCATCAAAAGTATTCACAAATAATTAACAAGCACAACGACTTTATTTCCAGAAGCTGTGACCATCCTCAATGGCACAAACTAACTGCATCTACCTGGTTGTAGAACTTATCAGGGTTCTCTTCTCTCATATTATGGATTTCCAAAGCAACTTTTGCATCGCATCCAACCCCTAAAAGCAGCAATTGTGAGGTAAGGCACACATTTTGTACACAAAATTATCTGTGTAAAAATTGGTGCAAGGTTGTCCGGAGAAGCTACAGATCAATAAACTAAAGATGGCCAAGAAGTTTGATACGAAATATACCAAGATAGTTGTTCATAAATTTAGGAGAATGGAGTGGTTTCCTGTGCTGGCTCGAGACTGATACCTTCCATCTATCAAGCATGGTAACTGCAGCATGTTCTATATGATCCAATAACGTGTACAGGCCTCCTTGCCTCTCAACTGAACCTAGGCCAGCCCCCCAAGAAAGTACTCGAGCCATATCATTCCCAGTCCCAGCAGGAAGAATGGCCACTGGTGGAGGAGAAACAAAGTTTTGCTTGTCTATTGCATTCAGTACCCAGCCAACAGTACCATCTCCTCCACAAACAAGAATTCGGAAATGAGGCATCTTCCTAAACAAGTAGAGTCCAGCTTCTGGCCCTTGCGTTGAGCTTAATTCGAAAACCTAAAGTGAACGAACTAATTAAGGAATCAAAAGACAGAGAAACTTCGGTAGGAATACTAATATACAGTTCAATAAATCCATTGAATTTTCATCTTGATAAATGTTTCTAATTTCAGATGATTCCTTCAACCTCATACTAGTCCTAATCGCCAGAAACTGATGAGCAATAAAAATCATTAATTGATCAATGAATATCATAATCATAAGAGTGATACAGATAATGGCTAAAGGCATAGATGAAGCAACTACTCCTTTGACCTTTCTATGCTGCTCTTAGATTTCCAACCTCTTCCATAATAAGTTTCACTAAACTAATTGGAGGAAGAAAAGCACATAGAAATAAAAATAAAAGCTTTTAACCCAAAAGGAAAACTTGGTATTTACTGTGGACAAATATGATTTATCATCAATTCTTAAGCTCCAACTATCCTAAGGATGGATGAAACTATCATCATTGCATCCATGTTTTCCAAGATATACAGTTAGAAGTTTATGGTCAGACACTCCAGACTTGTTCTAATGCATATTTGGTTCAAAATGAGGCCTAGATTAGATGATATTGTCCAAACAACTCTGACCTGTACAGGATTCAGAAGAATATTCAGTTTCTGTCTGAGTGAATTTCCACGTTGAGCTCCACTCTTTTTGTTGATGAACACAAGCAAGGGCCTAGACTCTGGCGGCAGATCATTTAATTCATACTTTCTTCTCAAGCCTCCTAACTGAGTCTCCTCCTTTTGATTAATTGATGAGCTTCTTTTCAAAATAGGACTCTTTACCATCATTTTTGCTTCTCCATTTTGGTCCACCTCCTCAGCATTTATACGACCGGTTTGGTTTTCTTTAATTCTATGAGAACCATTCACCATCTGACCGGTCTCCATAGTGATCTCCGTGGAGTTGTCACTCATATCACTAATATTACCAGTATCTTTTGAGATCTCAACTCCATGCTTATATTTCATACTTTGACTTCTAATGCTAGCACGCACCGAAGATGCAATCTCATTGGCTCCCTGGGTGATGGAACTCAGTAATCCACCAGAAGAAGTCCTATTGAATTGCTTAACATATAGAGGTGATAGTATAAGCCTTCTATAAGGACCCAAATCACAAATATCCCCTGTGTCATTGAACAAACTACCATGGCAGTCAACATGCACCAAGCGCTGACACCATAAGCAACACCATATTGGGGATTCACCAAGAAAAGTGCCACTGCATGGCTCTTCACAGTAGCAACAGAATGAGGATTCATCATGTTGATCTGTTACCTCGGTCCAACGCACTGCCCATTGATGCATCATGTGTTCATAACCAAACATCGACACACACTTACAGTCTTTGTGGGCATTAGAGGAGCAGCCCAAGTGGGATGCTGCACCACATATGCTGCAACGGTGGATAAAACTATCTGAAGCTACCATTTGGCCGAGAGTTTGAGAAGGTGAGACAGACTTTAAACAAACACAGCAGTTTAAGCTTTTCCCTCGAGTTACAGATTCCAAAACCCAAGTATGAGGAGCCAGGGCAATTTTGTGCCTTGTTTTTGGGTTTTTCTTTGACCTGGCTATGGCTCTCATCCAAGTTAAATTGATATTTCTTCTCCACTGGAAAGCTGTATAAAAAATAGTTAATATGCCCACCAACCCAGCAATGAAGCAAGATATAATAAACAGATGAGATTCTGTCATTTCAGCTGGATTTATCCAGCTGGGAAGAAAGCATCAAATTCCATAAGTCATCCATGTCTAGAATAATTCTCTAACAGTTTGCTTACACATACGAGAAAAATAGCTCATCCGCAACCAGATTGTCAGCCTCAGTCCCCATTGAGGTTACAGACACCATAATTTACATCCTGAATTGATTGTATATTCACCACCGGCTACAAATTGAAACTGTCTGCTTTGCAAAACTATCAAATGACTCAACTGCACTCTTTCAGAAAGTTCAGCTTATCTGAAACCTTGCCTGCAAATGCCTCAACTACGTTCCTGCATCAGCCAATCATCTAACTTCTTCTTGCGAAGCTCCTTAACTGTGAGAATGAAATAAAGAACTGCAACAGTTAAGCCATGCAAGTACCTAAACACATAAAGTATGTGCAAAGTATTTGATTTACATCTTTCTGGCAAAGATCACCGGAAAAATATTCTAGAAGGATCATGACATCAGTTATGAACATAAGTACGTAACTAATGCTTAGATTTCTCATTTAACAAAAAAAAAAAAAGCAACCAAAAAGCCAGCATCTTAGTAAACACAGCAAATTCATCTCTAATTACAGGATCAGAACATGAGATTCATATCCATCATCTCCGTTCTCCCTTATTTTAACAATAGCCATACTTATTCTATCTTAACGAATCATACGGAGAAATGCAGATGCATATACGAGTCCACTATAAATTGCAAACACCCATGTGATACCAAAACTTAGAATCTATAGGAAAGCAGGTCAGGTGGTGGAACACATCTTTCTTTATTCTTAAATCTCAATTTTTTTAAATAGGTCATAACGCCGTTAGAAAATAACATTATCCTAATTATAATAAACCTACACACCTAGGCCATCTGAAGCTCCAATGTAAGACGAGAACTAGCGGTAAACCAATAAACGCATATATTGCTATCGCCAGCTTACCAACTAACATTAGCCGAAAAAAACATCATTGAAACCCCCTCAACACCAAATTAACCTCATTCTCTCCCTAACACACCAGGGTACATTTGCTCATAGTTGCGAAACTCAATCTCCTACAACAGGCAAAAAATTTACATAATCCACGTACTTTTCCTTCAACATTAAGCAACCAACAAAACACCAAATGTCCCAATCTCCACGCATACAATAATGTGAATCTAAACGGAAAACTCACGAAGAAATCACCACCGACGGAACCCTACGGGCTACGAACAGCGAGGCAATGTTTATCCCACAAACAATGGAATCAATCACGCGACAGGGGAAGGAATAAGGCGATATTTCTTATTCCTTAGCTCGTGATTCTGTGCGCATTGAACGTGCGAAACTTGTTTTTTCTGGCAAAATTACATGCATTTCGGGAAATCCGTATCAAATGTTTTGCGTATAATTTTTGGTTAAAATCTTTCTTTTAGAGATTCTGTGGAATCGAGATTCCCACTGAATATCGTCTAGAGAGGGTACTTTGGAAATGAAATCAGAAAGACACGTGGCGTGAAATAAAGGCGTTTAAGTGTGCAGTGACCCTTAGCAATGGAGGAGTACGGTCGGTTAATTTAATTATTTTAAGGAAATGTATAAACGTTTCACGATTTTTTTACGTAATATCACGATATAAATATATTATTGTTTTAGTCTTTAACATTTTAGAAATTTTCACTTAATGTCTTGTTGATACGTATAAATACTTACGTAGTTGTCGAAATTTCATACCGATCAAGTCAATACAAAAATTAAATAAAAATATGAAAAAGCACATCCAAAACAACGTTGTTCCATTTATTTTGCATGTCAATATAAGGGAAGAAATAAAACGATGTCGTTTTGGATGAGTTTGTTCACATTTTTATTTCATTTTATAATAACGTAGAATCGGTATGGAATTACGGCGATTACGTAAACGTTAATACATTGAAATTGATTGACGGGACGTTAAGTGAAATTTTTGAAACGTTATAGTCAAAATAACAATACTTTACATTGGGACGTTAAGTGAAAATTTATGAAAACATTAGGATATTAAGCGATATTTACCCTTATTTTAAATTTTTGTAGAAGCTTGTAGTAAATTTGGTTTAATATACATAAATAATTAACTAAGATTAATACCAATAGCTATGTAATCAATTGGACGACGCATAAATTTAATTAATATACCTTCTAGACTTCCACTCATGTATTTTTTTACAATGTGCATGAGATAAAAATCCAAATATTTTAATACTATATAATTTAATCCAATTATTATTATTAATTACGATTTGAAAATGTTTATGTAATGATTAAAACTTGGGTGAGCTCCAGCCCACCGTGAGTTCCCTTGTTTTTGTTAAAATAATTCTATATTAATTATGGTGAGTAAGGATAATTAGATTTTGTTAATTTATAATTAAATTTATTATTTTTAATTCAAAATTAAAATTTATTAATTCATAGTTATGGTTTATTAATTCACAAATAAGGTTTATTAATTCATAATTAAAGTTTATTAATTCAAAATTAGGGTTTATTATTCAAAATTAGAGTTTATTAATTCATAATTAGGGTTTATTATTCAAATTAGAGTTTATTAATTCACAATCAGGGTTTATTAATTCAAAATTAGGAGTGTGTGTGTGTGTGTTGGCCTAGTGGTAGAGTGATTAATGCCCGAGGTCAAAGGTCTCGGGTTCGAGTCCACCGTGACGCAGCCTTTAAAATTTTCTGTATTAATTGACCAAAAAAAATTCAAAATTATGGTTTATTATTCAAAATTAAGGTTTATTAATTCCAATTAAGGTTTATTAATTCAAAATTAGGGTTTATTATTCAAATTATGGTTTATTAATTCCAATTAGGGTTTATTAATTCAAAATTATAATTTATTATTCAAAATTATAGTTTATGAATTCAAAATTATTATTTATTATTCATAATTATGATTTTATTAATTTATAATTAAGATTTATTAAATAATTAATTAATTAATTAATTACGTGGTCTCAACTCACCACCCTTATGTAATAAATCCATGCGGTTGGTGCCCATCCCTATTAATAGGCTTTCACCTACACACTTACCAAATTCTAACAAAGTACAATAAGAAAATACAGGATTAAAAGTGAATCTTCTTTGTCTTCTTGTGATTTTGGTAGTGACGTCTTGTGATTTTGGTAGCCAACGATCAATAGCCTTAGGAATAGGCTATCCCATTCATTTATCCAAGTAAATATAAAGACTCATTTTCAGGTGACGTTGTTACGGACTTTGCCAGCTTAAACCTGCATGATCCCTTACATTGCGTTGTTTATGATTTATAAGTCAGTATCTACTAAATTGGGTGTTGGATATGATATACTCAAATCACTATCATCTCATATATACTGATAAATTAAGAAGAAAAGAGACAAATATATCACATATATATCAGATTCAGTGTTAACATTGAGATGCCAGCTCCAAAAAAGCCTAGTAATAAACAGAGCATCAAAATATATAGGCCATAAAGTGATGAACATTCTCAAGCATCACTACATGAATATTGATTCAAAAAGTGTCATCATAATTTTCCCTAATGTTGAACAGCCTTCCTCGTGATATTCCATTTTTCTTATACGCTTATGATTGTCGATATGTTTACCATTATCTTGGTTGTTCGAGTCAATGCTTCTATGTATCACCACCATTATGTTCTGAATGATGCCGCTTACTCCTATAAGATCTGCAAGGCTGTTTCTTCAATTCTTCTATGGCTCCCAAGCAAACAGGTTTCAAAATCCTTTAGAGCCAAAGAGACCTTTTCTTAGTATTCATTTACTCCGAGATTGCTTGAGAATATGCACAAAATGGGCAGTTAAACTCCCCCCTTGTACTGAAAAGCTCGTATGAGAACCCGAGCAGCTCTCATGAACCACCAGCTGTCAGGAATTAGTATACAAACCTTAAAAATCCCCACCGTTATTACATTTCACAGACAATTAGCTGTATGAAATCGACAGAACCTTGGCTGAATGAACACTGAGAGCTCAAAAATGCATTCTTCTTTGTTTCAATACCAGTCCTCTCATCAAGACACCCATCACTATCACCAGAAACAACAACAACTTCAGCGTCACCACGATCTGTAACATTTCTAGGAATTTCTTGCTCAAATCCATCCTTGCATCCGCTAGATGTTTTCTGTTCAAGGAAACGTGCAGTATCACCTGCATTTCCATGTTCATAGTCATGTTCAGCGTTGTGATTACAAACCTGTCCTTTATGATGCATCTCTTTGTCATGACCTAGAAGCCCCTTTGAAGAAGTAAACTCGACATCTCCAGGATATTCTTTTTGTCCCATGCTCCTGATAGGATATGGCCCAACCTCTCAGGCCCAACAGCAGGGAAGGCCCAACAGCAGGGATATGGCCCGATCTCTCAGGCCCCAAACGAGCTCCGCCCAGCCCAATGTTGCTCTACTCGGTTACACCTAAATGACGATTCCTAAACCCTAATTATGGGTAACGGTAATGAGGTAACGGCAGTAATCATGGGTAATAATGGTGGAGATCATGGTCAGTTATGGGAGAGTTATGGTCCGCCAATCAAGGGGTTCGTGGGACATGATTTACGCCATGTATAAATAGGAGTTAGATTGAAGGTAAAGGGTTAGCAAATTCTTGAATACTAGAACCCTTTGAGATACTTGTCGTAATCGAATTATAGTAAACATCTTGAGGATCATCTCCTCCGTGGGCGTAGATCTTATTCTTGATCGAACCACGTAAAGTCTCTTGTGTTCTTTCTCGTTTTCATAAATCTCTCGTATACTAGATTTATCATTGGCGCCGTCTGGGAAACTCTTGACAAAAAGCTGTGTTTTCTACAATCTAATGGCGAGGACACGTGCAAATGCTAGTACTGTTGGCGATGTCGGTAATAACCGTGCAGAGGATGATCAGGTGGTCACACAACGCCGAGGAAAGGGAATTGCGGATGCCACCGTGTCACACACCGATGGTCACATGGAAAATGTTTCCATACACCCTCAGGATCGTCGAGCCCGCGAAGAGGAAGACACTGACCTCAGTACCGGTGAACAGGAGGTTCACCGCTCCCACGAGGACCTCGGGCGGCGGTGTCCGAATTCCTCAGCGTTAACCTCAATCAATTCGAGTTTCCTCAACGGAGGACAAATGGGCGGGCCCTCAAGAGTGCCCAAGTGGTGGTTCTGAGCAATCAAGGTCGCTTACCTCTAAAACAATCAGCGTTCATCACGACATAATGATCGCCCGATACTAGGGTTCATTCGTCCTCATACCCTCCGCGGAGTCGTTCTCACCTCGGCGTGATACCTATGAAAATGGGCGGGAAAGAAGGAGGAAAAGGCAGTCGAACTCCCCCACGAAGAGATGATGACGCCGTTATCGATCTCCCACTCCCGGAGAGGATGGTAACGAACTCCCGGATTCGACCGACACGGACGAATTATCTCCTTTTCGAGGAGATTTTGGATACACCTTGCCACGCGATAAAGGGCTCCGAATATTCTTGCATCGATGGCCAGGAGATCCTTCGACTTCCTATTTGCCTATACCACCAATATGGCAAACCAAGGGATGGAAGATTTCCATATGTGTAAGGTCTTTCGAGGTGCTAATCTCCGGCGCCGGCGTTGGTTCACCGCTCGCCCATGAGCAGACATCCATTGCTTCAAAGACCTCATGGATCGGTTCAAATGGCGTTTTACGGAAGATGCCGCCTCAACAACCTTCGTCCGATCTGTTTACAATCCGCCAAGGGCGGGACGAAACAATGTCGAATTCGTCTGCATTCATCATGGAATCCCTTAAAATAGATGAGAGTAACGATCTCTACATCATCAACGCATTCAAGAATGGGATCCACACGGAGCTACGAATAAGGAGATCACCCGTGAGCGACCAAAGGCGGCTAGTCGTCTTTGGACCCTAGTTGACAACTTTGTCGAGGGGACGAGTCGGATCGGAAGAGAGAGATGCAGGATGAGCAATGAGAGAGAAAGCGGGAGGATAGGGTCCGAGGTCTTTGAGCACCGAAGTCGTTCGAAAGAATAAAGAAGGGACCCGATGAGAATCAAGGTGGGACCTCGACCAAACTCCCAGTAATAACGATCGCCTTTATTTAAATCCAGGCGGAAATATTTGAGCTTCACACCGAGCTCTTTCCAAAACCTCCTCCTATGAAAGGAGGATCGAAAAAAAGTCAGCGGAAAGTATTGTGACTACCACCAAGGTGCAGTCACGATCTGAAGATTGCAAGTCCTTGGGCTCACAGTTGACGAGCTTGTGAAGGAAGGGCGTGAAGAAGTACACCGCCGACTGGGCCGGGTAATAAAAAGCGAGAGGGAAAATGGAGGTGGTAATAGCGTGGACCGACCTCAACGACGTACCGACACGAAGATGGCGAGACGAAGGTCCCAATGCAATTGAGAAGGTTTACGCTATAACGGGCTGCCGGTTGGTACAACGAGGTCGTCGCTTAGAAATGAAGCTCGGGAGGCCGACCTCAAGAGCCGAAAAACAAGCGGCTCGAGATGGAGAAAATATCGTGTTTTCAAAAGCGACCCGGTACCTAAGATCATGCCCACCAGGATGCCATTACAATCAAGCCGTGGTGGGAAACAAGAATGTACATCGGGTCTACATTGACATCGGGCGTCCGTTAGCATCATATTCGAGCTGCTGGATAAACTTGATGTTGGAATTGGTACACCGCACCTTCCAGCCGCGGAGCTTTACACAAGAGGCGGTTCAACCCGAAGGTGTTATTACCCTTCGATTCTTGTAGGCGCGCTCGGTCTGGTCACTAAAGCCATTCAATTTTTCTTGGTCGAACTCCTCTCCATATAACATTATCACAGGAAGAGATTGTCAGTATGCAACTAGAGCCGTCCCTCTCGTGTACCACCTCACCATTAAGATACCCACCCCGTGGGAGTGTTAAGCATTCGGGGTGACCAAGCGGCTAAAGAATGCTACGAGTCTCAACCCGAGGATGTGGCCTTACCTCGTGCCTAGCAATTCTGAGAACCCTCCGAAGTTGCCACCTCGGGATGACTTGGTGAGAATCTTGACTATCTGACCGATCCTTCCAAAGTTGTCGAGGTTGGTACCGAGTTCGGTCGATATTCGTCGGCAGTCATGCGACTTCTAAGGGAATATAGGGATGTATTTGCATGGTCTCCTTTGGACATATTGGGGTCTCGCCGAGCTCATAACTCATCGTCTTAACATTGATCCCGCCACTAAACCAGTTCGTGAAGAAAAGAAGTTTTGCCAGCGGGAGAAGCGGTCATAAGATATGAGGTAACCTGACTCTGGAGGCTAAAATCCTACGAGGTTAAATACCCAACTTGGATGGCTAATCCGTTGTAGTTCGGCTTGAGGAGGCGGATGGCGTATGTGTGTCGACTATACCGACCTCAATAAACATTGCCCAAAAGATCATTACCTCTCCCGACATTGACAAGAAGGTGGAAGCATTGGTCGGGCATGAGGTATCTGTTTCTGATTTATACAAGGATACCACCAAGTCTTGATGAGCCGGAAGACGCCCAAAACAAGTTCTCACATCGACTTGGTGTCTTTGCACCGAAAGATGCCTTCGGTCTAAAAAAGCTGGAGCTACCTACCAAAGAATGGTGGATGCGATCTTCAAAGATCACATAGGAGAAATTGTTGAGGTCTATGTCGATGATATAGTAGTCAAAAGCAAAAAGCGAGAGTTGCGCCATTGACCTCGAAACTATTCTTGATTTCCTCGGTCGGCCAACCTCAAGCTTAATCCCAGTGCACATTTGTGGTGAGGACGGGTAAATTTACGGGGTCTTGGGTTTCTCAGAAGGATGAAAGCCAATCTACCAAGGTTAAAGCGGTTGCTCGACATGCGGATCCCAAAACCATCCGTGAAATACACAAACTCTTTGGATGCTGGCGCCTCAGTGGGTTCCTCTCCCGAGCTGCCGAAGCGGCTCCTTCTTAAAATCTTGAGGAGGGCCGGGACTTGGCGTGGCGGGAAGAGCACCACCTCGCATTCACGCGGTGAAGGAGTACCTCGCCGACTTGCCCGCCTCGACCGCTCAAAGAGGCGAACTCCTCTCCTTGTACTGGCAGCCTCGGACGAGGCGATCGATCTTGATCTTGGTGCGGGACGAGGTCGGACGGCAGCTTCCTATCTACTTCATCACCGAGCACTCGAGGGACCGGAGACAAGGTACGCCGGCCTTGAAAAGGTAGACTGCTTTGGTGAATGCTAGCGAAGGCTTCGACCCTACTTTCAGGCTCACTCCATCCGGTGTTGACCGACCTACCACGAGGCAAGTCTTGTCAAACACAGAGTCATCGGACGAATAGCAGTGGGCCCTAGAGCTTGGCGAGCACGATATCTCGTACTCCCGCACCCGCCATAAAAGGCAAGCTCGGCGATTTCTGGTAGAAGCGAGTTCTTGAGCTCGGTCTCAACCACTCAAGATTAGCTCCTCCAACACCTCACCCCGGTCATCCCAACCCCTTGCGGAGGCGGACCCTCATCCACCGGATGGTTCTGGCGGATGTCGTGGGCGAGCCTCGTGCAAAAGCAGGCGTGAGGCGGGCATCCTCCTCCTCGGCCCGAGATAAGCGAAGTGACATCGCCTGCGGTTTACTTTCCCGACCACCAACAACGAAGTGGAATATGAAGCATTGATCTCGGACTCGCCTAGCAAAAGAATTGAAAGTGGACAAAATCCGGATATTTGGAGATTCGGGTTGTGGTAAACCGGGTTTAAACACATACGAGGCTAAAGAGGATCGAATGAAGCAATACCGCGAGAAAGCGAAAAGAGATCTCGACTTCGTTCAAATACTTGATGATTAATCAAATTCCACGAGGAAAGCAGCCGGTGACATCCTCGACAAGTTAATTGCGTCGTCAACAAGTCCACCGATGGAGGAGGTTCATTCCGTAGCATCGCGAGTCCCAGCGTCGGCATCATCACCGAGATGAGCCGGGTGGATGTCTCCACGAAGCTACACGGAACACGGCGCTACCTTCGGATCGGCTCGAAGCCAAAAGATGATGGCAAAATCACGTAAGTATCTCATGCATGGCGCACTCTCACCGAAATCTTACCTTCAACCCCTCTTGAGATGCCTCGGGCGGAAGAAGCCGATTCGTGCTCAATGAAATTCACCGAGGGTCTTGTGGAAGCCACATCGGGTCATGAGCTCTCAAAGAAGACGAGGTCGGGATATTATTCGCCCACCTTGTACAAGATTCGCCGAGCTCGTCAAAAGTGCCGAAGTGCAGTTCACTCACGGTCAAAAGCTACCCGATCGATCTAAGCGACTGCGAGTCCATGGCCTTTCATGCGGTGGGGATCGATATTGTTGGTCCGTTCGACCGAGCACCGGTCGACCGATACTTAGTCGTAGCCATGACTACTTCACAAAATGGGTGAGGCCGAGCCATTGCCGAGCCTCGCGGCGGGAGGATTCTGACACCGTGTGGAAAATATAGTCCGCCGCTTGATACCGCGATCTCGGTCTCGGACAACGGCACCCAATTTGTTGACAAAACTTCAAGGTGGTGCGAAGAGCTTGGATCGATCATCGCTTCACCTCGGTCGCACACCCGCAAGCGAATGGCGGGCCGGGTGACGAACCCACGATCGTACAAGGATTGAAGAAGCTGGACCGAGCTAAAGGCGTGGTGAAAATCTCCCTCAAGTCCTCTGGTCCCTGGGACCACACCTCAGACGTCGCGGAAACCCTTTCGGCTGGTCTATGGTACCGAGGCCGTCATACCTACCGAGATCGGGCGCTAAGTCCACGCACTCTTCACTTCGATCGGCCGGAAGCGAGGAAGACTTGCGAGCAAACCTTGGCCCTCAAGAGAAGCGCGAGCTAGCCTTCATCGCGAAGCCAAGTATAAAGCCCGGTCGCGATCAGACTACAACAAAGGGTGAAACTTCCGCATTCCAGTGGCGACCTCGTCCACGCAATAATGAAGCCAGTGAGAGCCGGGGTCTTCACAAGTTGGATCAACATGGGAAGGCCCATACCGTTCACGAGAACCTTGGTAAGGGGCTTCAAGCTATCTCACTTATCAGGTGCTTATCCTCAACACAGCATATTTCTCATTTAAGGAGGTACTTTACATAGTTTTGATTTGGATCGACCATGTTAGTCTCCTTACTTGCCTTGCCAAGTGCGTGTGTTGAATAAAATATTTATTTTCCAATGAATATTTCATTTCACTCCGTTTATTTCATATCACGAACATCTATTTGGATATAACGCATTTAACCTTCACGAGGGACGCCTCACGAAGATATAAAAAAAAAAAAACACCCACTAAGTAGGGTACTCGTTAAGCACGCACCGCCGTAGATTACTCGTTGAATTGAACGTCTCAAAGGCGCATCTGGACTACTCACTAGTTTGAAAGTCTACATGCATACATCTGATTACTCATTAAGTTGAAAAATCTACATGTATAAGACATCCAAAATGGATCTCGTCAAATTATGGCAAAGTATACGATATAAATACATTTACGACCAAGCGAAGTCTAGCTATGTTTATACCTCTCAAGAGGAAACGTACACTTCAAACGAGTCTAAATACATTTATACCTACATACAAAGTCTACACTATATACGCTCATTCGGTTTCGGGCCCACCTCACCGAGACTCACTGTCGAGATAATTTTGAACGAAGTCCCAGGTCGGCGATGGATACCGGAATAAACTACGTGCCTTCCACCCAATCTACGGGTGGCCCTTTCGGCTTTATTCAGGTAGTAGTTTGACTCGGCACTGAAATTCAACTCGCACCCGAGGCCACATCTCGACCCGTGAGCTCGACGTCGGACGGGACTATGCCCTTGTCCCCAGCTCTAGCTCTTCCACGTCGATTAGCGATCCGCGTGTCCTCTCCTCCGAACCGCCCTTGAGTCTCTATACGCCTCCATTGTCGGATGGACCCATTTGATGGAGCAACGGCGTGATCGGCAGAACCGCCTCCTCTTGAGCTCTTCAATTATGGGATCGGTGTTGCCCATGTAGATGCTTGGCGGGCGGGGCATCGTCGTTTGCGGACGATCTCATACATCCGCATGTATTCGGTGACGTAGTCGAGGCGGTCTCTAAAATTCTTGCTATTGGGACCTCCTCATCCCTCAATACCATGCCTCCGCCAACAAGCTCGAACTCGATCGTCGGCTTGAGATATAGTCGTTCCCCGATCCGTGGATGGCCTTTTCAGACTCTTCATGCTCTTCCGAGATCGAGGCGGCCTGCCTTTGTCGGCTCGTTTGCTCGCATGAGGCATCGATCGTCAGTGGATCACATCTGCGCAGATAAATCGCCCCGACTTGAGATGTGTAATCTTTGACTTTAACACCTCATTTTCAGCAAGGAGGCGGGCTACCTCGCGGTCGATTCATGCGACTTTTGTTTCGATTCGGTGGCGACGCCGGTGGCGTCCATCTTGCGGCGATACACCGATTTCGGCGGACCGACTCCTCCGGTGTGCCACCTCTTCGTCCTTCTCGCTAGAGCACCTCGGACTTCTTTCGGTTTTGTTAGCGATTCATGATCGATCCAAGTATTGAGGTGAAAACGCTAGAAATAAAACAACGACGAGCACTTTTAAAAAAAGGATATGTCTATTATTATTCAAATGGAAGTTTGTACAACACGGTCCTATCGATCCCGGCAAATCATCCTATTACAATGGGTCCCGCGACCTCGGGCTCATTAGGTCGATTGCCGACCCTCCGACCTCCTGTTGGGGCTGCTGCTGCTTTCTTCCGCGGGTTGCCGATCCGTGGAAGGGCGTCCAGAGCTTGGACTGCCGCCCGGTTCGGTCCTCAACTCGCCAAGGAAGGCTTGAAGCTCACGTCTTCATCTTCCTCAGACCTTTGAGTTACGACCTCACGAAAGAAAGGAGGCGAAGACGCCATGAGCATCCACCACGGGAAAGGAGGTCGCCCAGCGATTATGCGGCGTAATTCTTACATACCTCCGGTGGTCGACCTCAACCCAACCGTGTTGGGCCTTGTCAAAATCTGGTCTCGCCGCCAACTTCTAGGTGAGCACGGATCACTGCGGCCTCATCACAGCAGCCGGTGCCGGAGATGAAAGAGAAAACTCTCAGGCTCGATAAGCCTGTGGCGAAGGCCCTCAAGATAGGCCCTTGCCCTTGACAAAGAAGGCTGACTGTGCTGCCGACCTCCTCTCACCTCGGCGACCTCACTCTTGGGCGCTCCACTTGGCAGGCCACTCGCAAGGCCCGGTCCCTTCTTGAGGCATTCTCCGCGCCGTCTTGCCCCTTGACTCCGTCGACTCCGCCTTAGCAAGTTCGGCGTCCATCCGGCAAAGATCTAGCGCGGATTCACCATGCCCTCGGTCTGTCAGCATGACGCCTTCCTCTCCATGGCCTCGTATTGAGGCACCTCAACAATAAGCCGGCCATGCGGTGTATCTCACTTTGCCATCGAGGCCGCATCTAAATATGAAACAATTAGCAACAAGTAACAACAAATTTACAAGGAGAAGGGTGGCGTATACCTTTGGGAAGGATAAGGAAGTCTTGGAAGCCGGCACCTCAGACGGTCGACCACGGACCTCGATCTCCAGCGTCGGGCCCGAGGTCGCCCGAGGACCGGTCACAAGGTCTTCGGGCGTCCACTACCACAGTCGTTGGGTGGATTCGCCGTCGTCTCGCCTTCCGCGGGCGGGTTCTCGATCGGAGGAGGCGCGGTGAGATCGGCACATTGACTTCTCGGTCGGGTCAACCTTCACCGCATTCAACATGGAATTTCATTAGCACAAACAAAATCGAGCGAGGGAAATAAAGATAAGAAGGTTACCCTCACCCAATCGAGACCACGATCTTTGGAACTCGACCTATGGACACTCAAACCAAGATCGTTCAAGTCATCCTCGGTATAGTCGATCGATAGGATCTCACCCATATCGTTCATGACTTCTCCATAGGGCCGGGGATTAATTTTCCGTCCTTATCGACCCGAGGCCCCACTACCTCGGATACCCTCGGCCAAAAAAGTATCTATTTTGCCAATGGGATACCTTGACGGGAAGCAATTTTAAACTTGAGGCGGTGGTGTAATATACTCCACTTATGACTTGATGCTAAAAACGCATCAAGACTTGAAGAGAACCCTCGCCTATACTATAACAGAATGACCTAGCCCCACCAATCCACCTAATAGAATTGGAGGTCGGTTGGCATATAGGGATCGAAAATACTCCGAAAGCTAAGGAAAATGGGCAAAAGGAAATCTGCCCAATTATTAAGCTATCTACAAAATGGTGATGAATCCTCCGGAGGGGCCATCGCCCTATCGTTAAGTTTCGTGAGCAAAACCATACATCCTCAGGATGTGGTATTTCTCGGCGACCACGAAGCTCCTCCATTGTCAAGGTTGATCTCGCTCCACCAATCTTGAGGCCATCCCATACAAGCGACCTTGGTGAAACCACAGAACTAAGTCCTATGGATTTACTAGGCGGTTATGGCATATATAATCCATATATCGGGGTCTCGACGACCGAAACGAGGCGAACCAGAGTTATCAGGAGAGAAGAGGGTGAGAAGGTGAAGAATACATACTTACTTTTACGGAGGCGGGATTTCGATTTCTTCAACAAAGTGTGAAAGAGGTGGGGATTTCTAAGGTTGTATTCTCACGGATTCAAGCGTCGAAGGAGAAAATGAGCAGTTGCCTCTTTTAGACCTATTTATAGGATAAATGGCGCTAAAAATCTGCCGTTTCGTTTATTACACGTGCTATTTACTGTTGGTTGTGTGAAAGCTGGCATACGCTTTTTGAAGTGCCCAACTATCGCTGGCGGCGTATGGCGTACCTACGGAAAGCAGACCGCCCGGATCGATCGGCGTGATGATTACTACGAGTTCGGACATCGGACTCGCCCGTGTCCTAATACCGTAGAGTAATTCGGTCGGATCTTGACCTTCCTAAGCGTCGGTTCGACTTGACTAATAATTTGAGTTCGGACATCGGACTACTCCCATGTCTACCTCGGATCGCAGAAATATTCCGGTCGGATATGTCTACCTCGGATTAGCGAGTATATCGGTCGGATATGACCACCTCGGATCAACAAGTATTTTAGGTCGTACAATGAATAACAAACCTTCAAAAAAACTTGACAAGCAATATTCCACCTCGGCAAAGGCGTTCTCCGCTTCACCCGGTAAGTGCTATTCTCGACTTTTCGGGGGGCTATGATAGGATATGGCCCAACCTCTCGTGCCCAACAGCAGTGGAAGGCCAACAGGCGGGGATATGGCCCGATCTCGGGCCCCAAGCGAGCTCACCAAATTTAATGTTGCTCTATCGGTTACACCTAAATGGACGATTCCTAAACCCTAATTATGGGTAACGTAATGAGGTAATGGCGGTAATCATGGGTAATAATGGTGGAGATCATGGTCGATTATGGGAGAAAGTTATGGTCCGCCAATCGAGGGTTCGTGGGACATGATTTACTTGTGTATAAATAGGAGTTAGATTGAAGGTAAAGGGTTAGCAAATCATCAATACTAGAACCCTTTGAGATACTTTCAGAATCGAATTATAGTAAACATCTTGAGGATCATCTCCTCCAAGTGGGCGTAGATCTTATTCTTGATCGAACCACGTAAAAGTCTCTTGTGTTCTTTATTGTTTTCATAAATCTCTCGTATACTAGATTTATCACTCCCAATCAAGTTTTGTTTCCTGGCCAGTACCTAGATCTTGACCGACTTCATCAACTCTTGCGGATACATCGCTAGCATATTCGAGATCAAGCCGATCGATTCTTGAAACAATTCATTGCTTTTGCTCCGACCATCACAACCCACGTGCATTCCTTCTTCTTTCACTTAGCACATTATCTTTACCAAGTGGATTAAGTTTATCCTCTCTCGGTAGATTTCGTGACACAAAACCTTCCTTGTCATTTTGCTTCTCTTCTCACTTGCCTGCGTTCATGTCATACTTATCATTTGGCGGTGTAGTCACGATGAAGAACACGAATTTTCCTTCTCCTTCGTCATTTTTACATGATCTTCAACATGAGGCTCCAATCTATCCACGTCTTCGTAAGATCCGAGGCCACATAAACCTTCCTGTCATCTTTTGCTTTTCTAATCTCTATTTTTCCACATTTTCATCACCGATTTATCATTTGGCATTCAAATTGTCACAATGAGGAGCTTTTTTTACAATGCAAAACTTCATCAAGTCTATATCCCTCAAAGATGTACATTCATATTATCGTCCCTGGAGGTCCATCTGTTCGGTTCCTTGAGAAAGCTGGTACTTTTCCAAGACAGACCTCTCTGTTTGTTGCATTGTCCAATCATCACCGATGTATCTACCAAGTGTCTATTAACAACTCAAGATGATAATTTTACCTAAATCTTGTTTCTGATGGATGATAGCATTCTCATACTTTGGATAGTTCTTTATGGCCTTCATTACCATCTTCGGATATGATCCGGTCTTTACCGACTTACCGCTTAAAATTTTCTTGGTAGAACATCTCTTCTTTAACTCGTGACAAGTTTTCACGGGGCTTATCACTATGCATGAGGCAACTACTATTCTTAATCTTTGGACATATCAATCGACATTGTCCTCGGTGAGGACTCACCAATACAAGGATTTGAATCGCTTTGCTCAAATCGTGAATAACGTCATCGGGTTTATCACCGGTCACTATGTATTTGATAAATCTAGTTACGTGAGTATGCGAGATTTATGTAAAGCAATAAAAACACCAAGGCTTTTACGTGGTTCGATCGTTAATGAGATCTCGTCCACGGAGAGTGATTCCTCAATACTTTCACTATGATTTGAGTACGGTGAGTGTAGTTACAAGCTCTTAGCATTGATAAGTTGTCAACCTTCTCTGTCGATTTTCCTTCTATTTATAGATATTCGAGCCCTGCGCCCAAAGGCGTGCTCCAATCTCTCCATTTGGGACTCTTCCTGGCGTGCCTCCATCGGCGGGGCTCTTCCCTGGCGTGTCCTCCATTGGTCGGGCGGGACGGCTTCGGCCTTCCGTGCTTGGCGTGGAGGTGGCGCCCGACTTTGGTTCTGGGGCTGGGGTTTGGGGGTGATTAGGGCTCGCCTGGCTTAACCACGTGGGCCCGCTACCAGCGTTAGGCCCGGCTCGTTTGGGCTCGTTAGTGGGCCCGATCGGTTGGGCCACATCCCATCATAGCCCTCAATAGTCGAATAGTCAAGTGATGATGATGGAATTGGAGTGAAGAAAGCGCTTGCCGAGGTGAGTGTTGCTCATTTACCGTTGTGTCGAAGGTGTTGTCTTTTTGACGTGAGGGTTTATTTGGCGATCCGTTCCGAATCGGTTGGGTGGTACTGTATGCATCGCTTGACAAAGACGTGCTATGAAGGAAGTCCAAGTCCGACACGGATAACGACCACTGCGAAGGTTACGCCGAGGTCGATCGGGCTGCACCGCTCTTCCTGGAGGATGTCGAGGTCGATCCGAGAGGTGGATCTAGATGGAGGTCATCTTGGATGGTGTCGATGTTCGCCCCGAGTGACCGCCCTTCTAGGATCTGAGGTGCGGCTGGGCGGCACCGAATCTGAGGGCCGGTTCGCCGAGTTCGATCTGGATGGAGACATTCTCGTAGGGGCGGGTCCGTTGATGGACGCCGAGGTCCGATCGGGTCCCTCGTTATTTGGGGAAAGGCCGAGGTGCGCACCGGCGAGGCGCCGCCATCCGGAGGACGTTGGGTCCGTGTGTGATGATTGCGGTCGGTGGCGGTCATCTTCGCTAGCGTCGTCCCCACGCGTCGGCGATAGTTGGGCACTCGAACCGTGTGCGCGTGGACTCCACGTCCAATCACGGGTGGCATGTGTCGAAGTTTAAACGGCAGCTTTTAGGCGCCTTTGTCCTATAAATAGGCCAAACGAGGCAACTGTTCACTTTCCCTTGACGCTTTGTTTGAGATAAAATTCGAGAAATTTTCCGACTTCTTCCCGATCTCATTGAGGAGCCGTATATTCCGTGAAAAGTAAGTATGTTTTCTTCATCTTCTTCTCCGTCTTCCTCGCTCTGAAAGTTACATTTACGCCGGGTTACGGTAGATACATTTCCCGATGTAAAGGACTACATGTCTATAATCGCTGGGTAAGTCCATAGGACTTAGTCCTAGGGTTCCTTGAGATCATCTCGTATGGGACCGGGCTTAGGGTGGGCGTGGGTCGAGCTTGACACCTGGAGGAGCTTTACGAGTAGTAAAGGAATCTGGGATCCCGGAAGGCGTGGTGGTGCCTACCGCGGCGGATGATAGAGGCGATGGCCCTCGGGAGGATTTATTACCGTATATGTAGATAGTTTGAGGCGGGTCTTAGGTATCCTCCGCCCCAATTTTTCTTAGCTTTCAAGAGTATTTTCGGATCCCGTTTGTCGATTGACCTCGAATTCCATTAGGTCGGTGGTGAGGCTAGGGGCTCTCCTCTATGGCATTCTTGGGAGTTCTCCCGAGGTATTGATGCGCTTTTTAGTGTCGAGACCATGGGAGAGTGTACTATCTGCTCCATGGCTGAAATTTAAGGTAGATCCCTCTAAAGTGTCCCGTTCAAGGAGAATAGGTATTTCTTCCTGCGGTAGAGGGCATCAGAGGTATGAGTGGGGCCTCTGATGCGATGGCGGACACGAAAATAAAGCCCTTGGGCCACATGGAGGAGTGCTTTGGCGAGCCTTGGTGAGATTTTATCCATAAGTTACAGGGATGACACGAAGAAGGCGGTGAGTGTTTATAGGTCGGAGCGTCGGGATCGAGTGCGGGCGGGGTGAGGGCATCCCCGTCTTCTTAGTCCTTATACGTCGATTTTCTTTGTGCTAACACGACTTTCTTACGGCCATGCGGTGAAGGCGGCGGGCGAGGCGGGCTCGCGATCGCCGAGCAAGGGCTGCGAAGAAGAAGCGGTTGGTGGACTGCACCGAGGGTCAGAAGAAGGTCGACAATATGAAGTAATCGATGGCGGGCCTCGGCGCGGGTCGGCCCGGCATCGGTCATAGCCTCGAGGCGGGGTCCGGCAAAGATTTGAGTCGCGGCCTCGGGCGCCTCGAGTTCGGTGCAGCCTCAAGCTTGGCAGCACCCTCCCGAAGTACAAAAGTTCTTCCACATTTGGGTTTGTGCGCTCTGCGATGTATTAACTAGTCTTTGCTCTTTTTTAGGGTGGGAGCTCGGTGATGGGGCCTGCGGCGTGTTCTTTGAGGGAGGCTGCAAGTCATGCGCTGGACGATCGTGAGAGCTCGGCCCGGTATGAGGCCTTTGGGCAGGGCTTGCTGCGGCGGGCGGAATCTTGAGACCGTCGTGGCGGCTGAGGCGGGCGAGGCCGCAGGGCTGAGGCGGGAGGGCTCTTCTTGAGGCCGCCAGAAGAAGGGCTTAGAGGCTTTGGAGGCATGGGGAGGTCGAAGAGGTTGGGAGGAGTTGGCCGGGCGAAGAAGGGCTTCATGGACGACGAGGGGTCTTGGGCGGCGATCGGGGACCACTGGCGAGGGCCTTTGCCGGCGAGGCTCATCAGTCGGAGAGCTTCTCGACCTTTATTGCCAATCTTGCCGCCGTGCTCAATAGAAGGTGGTGTCGGATCACACAGGAAGGCGGCGGCGCCATGCTGACCGATAAGGTCGGCATGGGTGGGCCAGAGGTCGACCTCAAGGAAACGAACAAGGCTTACGCCGGGTGATCTTGAGGTTGGCTCCTTCCCGTCTTTGGAGGCCTGGCGTCGATCCGGTCATCTGACGGTGAGGTCGTCGCCCGGTGAGGAGGGCGAAGATCCCGAGCTCCGGGAGCTACTTGCGAGTGCGGGCGAGGCGAGGGAGGAGGTGGAGGAGGAGGCGGTCTTGGAGCTCCATTTGGAGGGCAGCCGCGAGGAGCATCAGTGAGGGGCAGCAGAGGTCGTGGGTCGGCAACAACAAGCCAGTCGGTGGACTGGTGTAATAGGCTGAGCAACCGGGGTCGATGGGATCACGAGCCCTTGTAATAATTTCCCACTTTTGAGTAATAAACCTGACATTTGAAATGTGTATTGTCTTGTTTATTTTAGCACTTCCTACGAATACATCGGACTTGATCACGACACTGCTAACAAAGCTAAAAAAGTACGAGGTGCTCTGGTGAGAAGGATGAAGAGGTGGCCTGTTGGAGGTCGGTGCCCGAGCGGCCAGTTACGCCGGCATGGATGTCGGCTCGGCATCGTCGGCCCGAGCGAAGGGAAGTTGCATGAGGCCATTGCGAAGTGGTTCGTCTCTGGAAAGCGAGGCTCTTAAGCTAGGATCGCTCGACTTGGGCAGGCGGATTATCTGCCGGCGTGATTCGAGGGCGCGATACGATGCGAAGAGCAGCTCGGTGACGGCGGAAGAGGGCTCGGATCTCGGGGAGCATGCGAATATGAGAAGGTGATCCGCCAATCGGGTGGGGTCGCCATATCGAGCTTCGATGGCCGAGTCTGCGAGCTTGCTTTCATGGGGCATGGTCTTGAGGCGAGGAGGGCTAATAGCAAGAGCTTTAAAGGCGCCTCGACTCCATCGTGGAGTATGCCGAGTGCGAACTCATGCATAAGCGATGCTTGCCCCGCCCATGCGAGCACATGGTGGCCCCGAGCATTAGGCGCCGAGGTGGGAGGCGGCTATCTTGATCATGCGTCAAGTACTCAGGTTGTTTGGCCCACCTTCAAAGAGCGGGACCTCGGCCCGTGCTCCGGTGCGAGGAAGGAGGCGGTCGGGGCGTGGTCGCGCCGTGTCGGGAGAGAAGCCTTGGGGTGGGAGTTCATCCTTTCCGGTCGGGGTGGCCCCAGGCCAGCTGCCGAGTGTCTTTGGAGTAGGCAGCGGGGCCCGCTGGCCTCATCGGCTCGGGTCGAAGGCACCGTAGTTCATTCAGTGTACATCGCCGAGTGGTGATTTTGTTCGGGTGATGCAGCTTGACAAAGACACAGCGAGGTGGAGCTCGGGGGTCCGAATGAGTTTGTATATAGCTTAGGACTTAGTATGTAGTCGTAAATGTATTTAGACTCGTTTCGGAGTGTATGTTTTCCCCCTTGAGAGGTACAAACATAGCTTAGGACTTCGTTTTGGTCGTAAATGTATTTAGATCTGTATACAGAAGTGTATATCTTCCCAAATAAAGGGGTATGAACGAGCTCGGAAGCCCGGTTGACTTGTATATGACTTGGAACTTCGGTTTGTAGTCGTTAATGCATTTAGACCGTGTGCGGGTGCATATCTTCCCAAATAAAGGGGTATAAGTTGGCGAGATCGGCACGGATGTCGGCGTGCATGTGACGTCAACTTAATGGTGTCTGTATGCTTTGCATGTAGATGTTCAAATTAATGAGTAGTGCATGTCGTACCCTACTTAGTGGGATTTTCATCTTCGTAGCGTCCTTGTGAAGGTTTAAATGTGGTATATCAGACAGATGTTCACATATACGGTA